>DVZL01002038.1:0-16160 GCA_018236625.1 Lasaia peninsularis
CTTGGTATAATTATACCTTATTATCCTGGGCATAAAATGGGATACTTTTTATCCTGGAAAAATACGTAGAAAAAAATCTAAATTTTTCAGTTCACCATTGCTACGCTAAGGCGGTACGAAGTTCGCCGGGTCAGCTAGTATGAAATATACTTATATAGGTGAATTCGAATTCTTTTATATAGGTTTATTGGTTTCCCTTTTTAAAATTTATCAACCATATCTAAATTACATAAAAAATGTTATTATAATATTGCAGAATGTAGATAATAAATATGCTTGGGATTAATTACTCTTCTATCTAATTTAAAAAATAGAACTTAGACAAGCCCGCTGAGTTTCTTTCACTGAATTATCTCAGGGAGTGAACACTGAATCACAAGAACCGCTTGTGATTCAGTGTTCACTCCCAGTGTGTGTGTAGACCATCTATGTGACATACAATATCCTATTTAATTTCCTACCAAAACCGTTTTTCTTCATCTAACAGTTAACCTATATTGGTCTCAAAATTTTGAACACAGGTTAAAAAATCTAATTTGGCAACTGAATTTTGGAAACAAATAAACATTCATACGAAAATACGAAAGTCGTTTAAAACGTTACCCTAATTATAAGTCCTAAATTAAAAACAAGCTTATTAAAGTTGCTCGAATATTATGAGGAAAAATACAGTCGGTAAAGCGCTGGCAGAACTCATTATAACAGAACATTACAAACGTAATTGTGCGGATATTTAAAATGTATGAAGTAAAATATTTACGAGTTAATGAAGTGACCGAAATGATTAATGATATTTTGTAACAATCCCATTTATATTTAGTACACATATACACACGCCAAGTCCCTTGTAGGTTAGACAGAGAGTATCGAGTGCCAAGTGTAACTACTCAAATATATTTGCCTAGTATCCTTCACATTTAATAATTAAATTAAAGTAAATATTTAAAGGAGACACTTATACAACAAAGGTTACAGTTTTTATACGGAACCTTTTGTGCGCGAGCCCAACTTGCATTTGGCCTGTTATTTCGTTGGTATGTTAAATGGAATAAAAGTAAAACATTTTGGCATAAATGTAACACAAAGTATTTGATAAAGCGTATTTTAAAATAGAACTTGTATTATTGACCAATTCAAAAAGGAGGATATTAATCGATTTTGCTGAACCGATTAAGAAACGAAAAAGTAACGTAAAAAAGATAACTTACGAAAATGATTATTTTCCATAGTGTAATAGAAGGCAGTTTTTCAGTGGGATTCCTCTCATCAATTTCATTATTTCAGAAAATATGGAATCAAACTAATTTGCAGACATCACTTTAATCAAATTCGGAAATATTAAAGAAAGTTTTTGTTACATTATAATAAAAACAAAAGAGCGGATGAAATTCATTAATTACCAGACCGAATAAAACGTTTGAGTTAATAGCAGCATTACGGTTATTGTCGACGGACGGACGAGGTATTCTCAATGCTAATGCTCTATAAAATTTTGATTTTGAACAGACAATAGCCATAATAATTACTTATTCTCATGGTATCCAAATTATATACATCTTTACTGGGTTTCAAATACAAGTTTTATAAACTCCAATACGTGTCGTATGTGATATATGATTTAAAAAGAGCAAAACTGCAAAAACTGCCTTCAAATTCACTATCATATTCGTCTAAATATTTTTTTTATTATTTGTATTTCATAAAATGTTACACTGATCACAATACTATTTATACAGGACCAAATCGAAAGGAAAACACAAGAATCTCTTTGTAATTGGTGAAATAACGGCATAAATACAGTTGCATTAATAATGACCTCCTTATTTGAATTCATTTAAAAAATTAAAACTGTATCGGTGAAATAATTAGGATTTAAAAAAAAATCACATGATGAAAAATGATGATGGGTCCAAGGTATAAAATGTACTTAGCTTAGTTAGAATAGCTAGCTAGCTAATCGATGTTACATTTGCGTTTCTCCGGGAACGTTAGACACTACACTGTCTTCACAAGATGAAAAACATTTTCGGTTTGTTGTTTGAAAAAAATCAATAATATTCGGGACTGCATTTTTTATACAACACAAATATATTTATTGACATATTTTATTTGATAAAAAATATTTTTCATCCATCATTAACCAGCTCGGTGAAGGTCGTTCTATAGCGGGATCCGATACTATACACCGTGCGCTAATTCTTTGTTAACGCGGCGACTTGCTTTGGCAATGAGTGGCACGTATAGTTAGTATCTCAAACGATGGATAATCATTATATGTAGGACAAACTTTTTCCTTCTGTATTTTCCGTATAATCCACAAAAAACCAACTCAATGATATTTAAGTATCTGTTTTCTCTGTCTTGATAATCGTCTGGATATGTAAAAATATCACGCAGGATTACTATTTATATGTAGATTTCACTTTTTCCTGTTTCTATAACTCAATAAAACCACTATTAGGATGACATTTCATCCCATGTTGTTCTCAGAGCTCCTTAGAAATATAGGACATGTTAGAAATGTATTTTTCTCTATTCATCTGTATATTTTTTTTATATTTGTTACGTCTGCGTCCACTTCAAATGAATTTTGATAACTTTTGTTTCATGAAATAGGTCATAGTCTTCAGAGGTGCTACATATACATTTTATGGCAATTGATTTAACACTTTTTGAAATAATAAAATACTTATTCATCTAGATTCTAGTCAATATATGTTTGGTTTTTATCGAAAGTGGTTGGTAGAATTGATCTGCTAAACCTCATTACGCATACGTTAATATGCCGACGGCTGGGACAGTGACGTCTGTCAAAGCTCCCTTCCGACGCGAACCAGCAACGACGTTGTTCGTATCCCACTTGTAAACATTTCACATCGACATCGTGTGTTCCAATACTAGCCTTGCTAATTTGTGGACAAGAACTTGAAATAAGAAAGGTTTACCAGCATACTAAAACTACAACTTCAAGGGGTAGAAAGGTTTGTATAGGGTTAGTGAATTCTTTTACTCCGCCATTTTGTGAGAACTGGTAGCCCCCCAATATTTAAATATTTGATACGGTCCATACATCGAAGCAAATACCAATTAAATAAACACTCCAAAACTCATACATTATAATATTTAACTCGGAGTCAATTTTTCATTTTTGCTACATTTAAAAGACTCGTAGCAAGTTTGAACTTTACTGACATGCTACGAGCTACGTGGCTACGCGCGTAGTAAAGAGCTACGTGTAGTAATGATGACCGCTTCCTATACGCGCAATTTTTATATAGGCTAAGACAGCGAACAAGCAAACAGGTTTCCTAATGGAAAAAGTCAACCGTGGTTATAGACCACCATAGATGTAGGTGCGCCGCTGTCCTGTGGTCGGGCTATGCAAGACCTTATATGGAAGTTTACCGGATACTTTACCCACCGGACCGAAACACGAAAATGTCATTTTTACGGTAAGAATAGGTAAAACAGTGGATCCCCACGCGGGCGAGTTTCTGCACAGCACTCTAACACCAGTGGCCCTGTTGGAAGTGACCCAGTTAACCTATCTTACGAGCTGTCTGGTAGGAAGGCAGATGGTCTATTCTACACAGGGAACTCTGGCCAACACGGGTGAAATTTATTCATCATTCTATTAATCATAATCCATTTTACAAGCTTTTAATTATTTTTGATCGCTTTGATAACAGTGGGGTATAACTCTTAACGCTAAGCACGGATTCGATTGTCGATAGAGTCAGGCATGTTAATTTAGTCTGTATTTTTTGGTTTATTAAATTTATTTCTGTAGATTAACACCAATGTTTTTTACAAACAATCAGATAACATAAATATTACTGGTATACCGATATCACACAACAAGAATGTTAGATTAGGTGTGCAAATGTAACAGCTACACTAACAACTCGGAAAACGGTAATGTATTGATGTAGCAGTATTAAGGAAGATAGTCGTATCGTACGGGGCGAGCTGCTGCATAGTAGTAAACTTTATATTTCATGTTTTTAGTTCGTGTGATCTTTTCGAACATATCTAATTTGATTTATTATATGTAGGACAAGGCTTGCAATAAAATTTAAATTCTTTCTTGGTTTAGCTAAAATTAGATGAAAATTTTTCACGTAGTCAAATTTTAAATCATTGATCAATCATTTATTTGTATGCATCCACGTATGCGAGTATCAAATAATAAAGTTTGGTACATAAACATCTTTAATGTTTCTATAATTATTAGCAGTCTAAATTCAAAATGGCGGATAAAAGGTTTTATATTTTTAAATTTGTTCTCTTAAATGTCATTTGTGTGTAAATAAGATCGGCCAGTCACACCCATGAACTTATTTAACTAGGTTAACCCTCTAAAATAGTCATGCTCCTTATAAATGTTTGATGAACGTTAAATACAACTCGTGATCGTTTTTTTTGGAAGAGTGTAAAAAGAGAACTATTGGGCGGTAAGAGATATCCGCTGCCTTATACAACCATGGTTTAATTAATTACATTCCTGTCTTTGAATTGAGAGTGACAAACGTAGTCTTATATAAAAGTAGTTTCGGCACCATATCCTCTAAATATGTCAAGAACTTATTAGCATCAATAACCAGAAAGAGAAAAAATTAAGCTTACCTTTAAAAATTTACCTTTTAAAATTACGATGGTTCGGTGTGTCGACGGTTGTCAGCCTTTAGTTAGTGAGGCATAAGTATTTGGTACAAACTAACCCAACTTATTAAAAAACCTGTAATTTCGCCAACTTCATAAAGTTTTTGTCTTATAACAAAACTAAATTATATTTTCACCAGTTAGTATACCATAATAACCGCCTGAAGGTTTCTAAAATATAACAGACTCGTTTTTTAAAGTAGCATGTCGAAGTACACAGGTTTAGTTTTAAACAAGTTTTTAATGATTCAAAGTAAAATTAACTAAAAAAAGACAATATGCTTAAGTATTGCTATATTTTTATGTTTAGGGAGTTAATTACCGTTAATCCCGGGACACAGATGGTTTTGTTGGTAGAAAATGCGTCTTGTACAGGCACCTAAGATGTTAGAGAAGGATTAAAAGCTTAAGGCTGGGTTCTTAAATACGCCAGAAATCACATTAGATATCATACATTACAAAATGAAAATAAAACTTACTTCATAATTCAAATAGTCTAAATAATAATTAATAAATTTATTTCTGTTTATTTAATATTAAGTGTATTGTATCAACTGACCTCATAGATACTTCGTAAAGAATTTAAACAATTTTAAAGCCAAGTAAACAAAAAAAATTAAATCTGAAAGCTGTATGATTACAAAATGTCAGCTTATTAAATATCGTATTAAATTTTTATACTTACGATATTAAAAAAATACGCCAGCTTTGATCCTCTACATGAACGGCACCATATTTAAATAAAATGAATTATCGGGAAACACTCGTTAACTTTCATTTTCTTGTATTAAAGCACAGCACGGAGGAATTTGATATTAAAGATTCATATTGCCGGGTAGAGCGCGCAGGCGACGGGCGTCGGCGGTTCTGTGCGCCACCTGTCGCGCCTGTGAGGGACGACCGACGAAGACGACGCTCCGACGATGACTGCTCGCGAGCGACTGACTCGGCCCGGGCACGTGGGCTGCCGGGCACCGGCCGCCGCCCAGGTGCACTTGCACCCTCACCAAGTGTTCTCCCCTAATACAACAGTTTTACCCTAGATTTTTTTATAATGCTTAACATATCAAAACATTTAAATCTGCAAACTCAAAGAGAATACAGTAAAAAGAGAAAGAAAATACCATTTTACTTGATATACTTAAATTACCGTAAAAAATATTCAGATTAAAAGTTGAAGCATTAGGTACCTTTAAACGTTTTTGCTAAACATTAAGCCAACCATCAGTATATACCCACCAATTTTTCGCTAGCAAAACTCATCTAAAACCTTCAATTTTTGTGAGGTTAACTTATTAGTTCTGAAATAAACGTAACTAGTTTTGTAAAGTTTCAGTTGAAATAACTCTATATTATTGAAATAACGCCATAAAATAAGAAGCCGGTGTGATATGTATTTCGCAGTAAAATGGGGAAATCTCCCCAAAAGTAGCAACATTGATCCGGCGGCGCACCCCCTCTCGGCGCGCGCCACGCTAGCTCAGCCCCGCCGGCCTCCCGCCACCCCCTTGCATTCCACGTCTGCACGTTCTGTTAATACTCTAATTAAAAATGTGCCCAATGAAGATTTCTTATTGGACCACGTCTTCCTTTTTATAAGCAAATTTTAATTAAAGCCCCGATTTATATACAGTTTTCTTTCTTCATAACAATAAAATAGCAAACAATGTGTATGCTGCCTTCAAGTTTTAAGTTGTGTCCTCTTACATAGTTCGCGAAGGTGTCCCGTCTACATCACCTCGATGCTTTGAGTTCCTCAACTGTTCACTTTTCATGTACTTTTTAACTAGTAGTTAAATCTGAAGTCGTACGTACAAACTGAAAGCTCATAAAAAGCAACCGTTCTATTCGCTTATGTATCTTTGAAATAACGTAATTTTACATACCCGCGACTCGCGAGACTGGTTTGTTTGCTATGTTTTTTTAATCGTTCTTCAACACCAACAAACTGCGATCAAAACCAGTAAGTAGGTATTTAAAACCGCAGTATAAGTTTTAAAACCGCAGTATAAGCATCGATCAGGATATGACATAAAATTATATTTCTCGTCTTCATTCTTAGCTATTTATGCATACATGATGTATTGGCGCTCTCAAGCGTCATCCTTACACGGTTTTTAAAGTAGACATTTAAATTGTTATCTAGTATTGATACTGAAAAACGTCTACTTGTCTACGCTCATGATTGATGCTCGTCGATTCTTCATTACGAGTTTCCATGCCGAACCGTCCGTCGACACAGCTGATACAAAAAGAAAGTAATATAACACAGAAGAAGATAATATAAGACAGAAGAAAGTAATATAAGGTTGTGGTGCTCTCAATATTGGAAAAAAAACGTAAAGAAGAAACCACCAGAATGTATTCAATGGAAATTAAGAAACACAGAAAAATTTAAATTCACGAAGAAAAAGGGGAATAACGAAAATGATGGTGAGTAATGAAATCTTAATGTAACAATCATCTTATGGCTTATCAGGATTTGGCCCAACGTAAGTTGTTCGCAACATGGTAATAAGTACCATGTTGCGAACAAGTTCAATTAAAAGTATAAATAAAATTTAATTATTTTTGTAACCTTCGTTGTTTCGTCGATTGAAATTTATTCTTAACTGAATTGTTTTATTTTAGAACCCATTGTATAGTTCAACCTCTAATTAAGGATCCTTTATTTTAGTTGGCTCGAGTAGACAGACCTCTTTAACTTTTATTATCAGTAATACTGTCTCCTCCAAACACAGCGAGATCGCCAGCAAACCCAAAGCCGGAAAGATAAAATTTCTTCAGTTCTTAATACAATAATAAATAAATAAATAAGAAAAACCAACCACGTACCAGATACGTTTTTTTATCCTGTAACAAACATTTTAACCTTTGATAGTAAGAGACAACTTATATGTGTTACGTTGTTATATGCTTAGAATCTTTGTTTACTCGTACAAGTCTAGCATCTCTCCTACCCTCTGGTATGGAACACGACAATGGCGAGTACAGAATACACGGTTACAGGAGTAGGGAAGGCGATGATGCCAAACCGAGTGAGATGCTGTCAGGGATAAAAATATCCAAAAAAGAACTCATGATACCAACATACTGATGGTCCAGATTCTTAAGCAAAGGTTTAATGTGTGTACGTATTCTATCTGGAGAAACAGGTAACTTTTAAACTCCCTTTTTCCATGAGGCTTAACATCCCGACCATTACGATGTTTGGTTTCTATAGGCGGTGTGTATTTCTTACTATCAGGGAATCCGTCTGTTTGTGCACCTTTCAATATTATAAAAAAATACAAAGAATTTCTATTTCAATTTAAGAAAAAGATCTCTTAAAACGGAAACACAGATTTAGATAATGAATTATCATTCCTTTCGACATGATTTTGTCGAATTGCGAATGTCTAATTTATTTTGACAAGTTCAATGTTTTTGTACAACGTTTATACCTAATGTAGACCTCTTAAGTTGATAAAATAGAATGAAATAGAAAAATACCTTCACGCCTTTTATTCCTGAAGGAATAGGCCGAGGTGTGCTAATATCCACGACTCGTAAGTACAGTAAATATACTAGACTAGAACACCCATGACTAGTCAAGGTACTAGGGCCCATGATGTGACAGGTGGCAAATCTATCGCCACTTCTGGCGGCTGGGTGCTTATTAAATTTATACTGGTATCTATTCAAATATTTCTATGAATTAGTATCGTTGTCTAACACCCATAACACAAGCATTTAATTTGCTTACTTTGGGATTAGAGCAATTTGTGTACTTTTCCCAGGAATATTTATTATTTATTATTATTATTATTTATAGTGATGTTTAAGCTTCTAAATGTGTGTAATCGCGCTAAGTGATTTTTTAATCTTCATTTTTAACATGTTTTAATAGTTATTATCCGGATAAAAACAAATTAAAAAACTGAAAAATCTTTAAGATTGGTCCAGCCGCTTGAGTTAAATGGTGTAACTATGTTAGAGTTTCGCACCTACGATCTTAGATGATTAGTGAATGAGCGCTCTCAACCAGAAAGCCTATTACGAACTAAATTATTATTAACTCAGCCTATACATAAACCAAACTATTTAATATAGGTTCGTACACTATTATAAGCTCACATCTTACGAGCTGCCAACCAGAAGGCAGATGATCTTCGACACATGCAACCCGTACCAACACTAAAAGAAATTGCCGAGTCTTTTACTCCAAGTAAATTCTTTCTTTAAATTTGCATAGACATTGTCAGCAAATAAATGAATTGTCATTTCTCACGCTAATGCTACAAGTTCAATGACGTTGGGAGATGTTCTTGACTGAATCCTGATAAATTAGGAACAAGTTACTTCCAAATACTAGAAGGGCTGAATTTATAAAATATATATTAGCGTTGAGCGAGTAAAAGTCTAGTTATCTGGGTAAATTTATAAAAATATTTATAGATTTTCGGTTTCGGAATGCTGTCTCAAATAATAAGGTTTAAAACCATTATCCTGATTAAGGTTGGTTGTTATAAAAATCCTGTTTCCTCATTATTTAAAGCATAATGCTAACAAGAAAGAAAAATCAAGTAATCATCTAAAAAGTAACTTTTGCTTTACGAAGAATTCTTTTATTTTTATATAAGCCGAAAAAAAACCGTTTTCGTATTTTTTTATAAAAACTAAATACTTTTTGGTTGTATTGTATCTGGGTGGATTTGATACCATCAAAAATAACA
Source organism: Lasaia peninsularis (assembly GCA_018236625.1). Lineage (NCBI taxonomy): Eukaryota > Metazoa > Arthropoda > Insecta > Lepidoptera > Riodinidae > Lasaia > Lasaia peninsularis. The sequence continues at coordinate 9,378 of DVZL01002038.1, forward strand.
TTTTTGAAAAATTTAATTAGAAAATAAAAAAAATAGCGATTGATTTAATATGTTTTTCGTTACCCTAAATTCAACAAAAAATCTGATATAATTTAATGTTTTATTTTAAAAAGGAAAAACGTAACTAAAGCCGCAAAAAAGTTGCAATGTTTATGGCTCTAAGGCAGTGATGTAATGACTAGCACAACATGGGCCCAACCGTTTTCAGTCAGGAAATGTTGCTGTCGAAAATGCATCTCGCTTTGGTTTCCTCTTATAGATAAACGTGATAACATATACACATATCTTCACGCCAGTACCCTTGCTGTCAAGGTAGAGAGTATTGAATGCCAAGTATCACAATCCCTGCATGCTTGCCTAGCTTCCTCAACTTTCATTATTCTCCTAATGTAAACACGCCGGTGTCGGAGAGCCTTGACACTACCCTCGGATAATACACAAGCTACCCTAAGCAGCCATCCACATTCTTAGCATTTTTAAAAAGGTATATAAGGTACAAATATCCGATCAAATCTCTGTCATCTAGCTAGTATAATTTATTAACTTACCAAGCTAACTACTATAGTTCAAATCGTTAACTTAAATTTTAACACAAATGATTCTTTGGATTATTTAGTACTTTTTGTATATGGATTTTGATGATTGTTTTATACCTACTTTTTAAAATAAAGACAAAAACAAAAAAAATAGTCTTAAAAATACTCTTGAAAAGTGATTTTTCAAGTGATTTCCCAAAAAGTAGAGTTTTCTATTTATACGTTTTTTAAGCGTATTCTCACAAAAATAAACCAATAAAACAAATTTCATTTTTTTTATTTGAAACGCCTATTTTTAATAGCTGTAGTGGTGCTTAATTAATTTTTATTGATATGGGAAACACAATGATTGCCCGGTTAGCTAACAAATTTATTCTTAAAAAAAATCATTAAAATACGTATTTATTATTTGAGCCGTTTTTAAGAATGTTTTAACTGTCGCGTTTGTAAGTTGTAATAATTCATTTTATATAATAAGTTATTTTTTTATTTATATCAACCTATGTAATTATTGTATGTTACAAATTGGCGAAATACAATTGAACTTTTTTCATGCAACAACTCTACCAAACTTTCGGTGATGATTAAGATTATATAATTCCTTTAATAGTAATAGATATTAGGATGTTTTTACTATTTACAAAGGACACAATGCACATAAAATATTCATAATCCGGAGGAGCTACATCAACTCGCGTTTCATGTAGCTGGTTCCTGCATCACAAATCCGAAGTACCATTTGTATGAATACTAAATCGAAATGGCATATAATGGAAGGATCTAGAATGATTCGTATATTGTAAAACCTTCTTTGTTTATCTCGCTCCAACTTGTTTCATTTTTCAAGCAAGGTTTATTAAATAAAATTATACTCTCGCCTCTATGGTCGAGCGTAGTACTTTGACGCACGAACTCCTAGGTTCTTTATCCGGGTAGAGTAATATAATTTATGAGGTTTTTTTTTGTTTATCTGGAAAACTTAACGCAGGTAATCATGTTTTTAGGAATCAGGTTCAAAAAGACTTTTTTTAAAATAATTTTACATGTACCGACAAGAAAATAATTAAAATCATATTAACAATCACTTGGCTTTAATATTTAACACAACAAAATGAACAAAAATTACTTTAATAACTAATAAATTATAAGAAAATTTAACATTACCATTATATTAGATGGATGCCGATGATTTTTACATAATTTCTACCGTCATGTTTTTAACATTTTCTTTAATGTATGTTTTGGGTAAAGCTAATAAAGTGAAACCTAATAAACTGACGTCAGTTTAATTATCAAGATAAAACTAAGGATACTTACCTACTGTCTGGTGATTCCACTCCTAACAAAGACCTGTCAACAAACGTACGTATTGCTAACTTACTCTAAACTAGATAAACTCATTTTCTGTGGGTTACATTGTGTTGACATAGCCAAAAGAAGCTGGCCCTATCAGTTTGAGATAGATATGTTTAACATCGGAGACAGATCATTATTAGGAGTATAATTTCCAGACAATACCTATAGCCACATATAAAGTTTTTTATTCTAATTATATTTCACAAAGCTATCAGCCATTAGCGGAGTAATCCCAAAATAAATAAACTGTCAAATATACAGTTTAATTGTGCACTTTTAAGCCGATTTAAAACATGGAAGTGATAGTAGGAAAAGCAGTCTTATGTACTGAAAGAGAAAAAACTAAATTCTATAAAACGTCCCGTTGAGTTAGTACCACCAGTTCTGCAGTCGACCGCTGAGAAATGATTTCCGTTGTTTCGAGTGCTAAAACGGGCCAGACCGTTCCGACACTTTATCTAACGTCTTGACAGTTTACTATTTCCGCTTCAAATTGCGCTTCTTTAAAATTTAACTACGAATTGCAGATGGCTTGTAGTAGCATGGAAATATTATTCCACTAATACCCAAATGTAACAACCTTAAATGACATCTAAATAGACTAAAGACTTGGGTAGGTACCCAAACAATCAAATGGAAACTTTTAAGACCCACACGATTCTTGATTGTGTTTTATTTAGAAGTTTAGGATCACGTGTCCTACCTTTGAAGTTCGTCATCAGACCGTAATAATATCTTCCGTCAAATATCTCCCACGACAACCAAACGAGCTGATGGCCTTGACTGTATGAGCAGATTTCCCTTAATTTTGGGTAAAACCTTCTCGATCATAATAGTTTTCTCTTTTTCTGGCGGGAGTTAAAAAAGACATCGCAACAACATTAACAAAATGTAATTTTTACAGCATCGCTTACGTCGCCTTACTTAAAATAAGGTACCTATTTTATATAAAATAGTGATAAATCATTTACGGTGCTATGTACCACGGTTCCTACATAATTGTATAAAAACATCAACAGCTTTTTCATCACTCGACATCGACATGCTGAGAAATATATAAATATTGCAATAACATAATTGACTTTTTTCATTTGCATATTTTAATCTGTTTCAAAAAGTATGATTTACAATGTTGATACGGTGTATATATTCTGCAATCGAAAATTCATTGATGTTGACATATCAGAAAATCATCCGAGATCATCCATATTTGATGGCCGATAATTATTGGAAATGTCCATGTTATTACATAAATATTTACTTTTATAACAGACTTATAAAAAAAACACATCGACATAAACAATTTTGTCCGTTTTTGTTATCTTAATTGATTTAGTTATTTTCTATCGTAACTTTGTATTTATTTTTCTTTAATATTTACTTTATTTTCGAAAAAATAATTATGTAGCATCTTATTTCGTTGCTATTAGTCTGTTAAGAAATCGACGACTATAAAGTATAAAATATGAATATTCAGATTGCGAATCATTACTTTGCCGTAATCCAGTGTAAAACTGGTATGGGAAGTAAAGGTTTTCTGTGTTTAGTACCAAAATAACAAAATAATTATACGCGTGGTATGTTTGTTTAGTTAGACCGCTATTTTATTATTTAAGCACTAATATCAAATCCGGCAGACATACTGTACCTAAGGATTAAAACCACCACGTGTCTATAACAGTTTATATTCATATAAATTATCCTTATCATCACTAATATATACTATACTCACAACGTTTCGTTAAAGAGACCAGCTATTTCAAGCGCTTCTCAGAAAGTGTCGAAGCACCTCGTCTCCCTAATTATCCTCGCAACTCATATGAAAGTGTTGCTCGCTTCGTACATCACAGACAAAAATCTCAATAATTATTATGAAGTGAATAAAAAAAGATAACACAATCAACTTAACCTAACAATACAAACTACTTCTTTCATTTAAACATAATTATAAGTGGTTTCAAAGTATTTCACTACTCTTCGGCCGTCACTTGAGCATTTAGAATAAAACTTACATACTAAACGGACCTACTTCAAATTTATCTATACGATAAAGTATTTTTCATCAATTGGTTAAATAGTTCTCAAAATCTTAACATTATTGTTCGATTCCTGACCGGGACAGGCATTTATGCATTTACGTGGCTAGATGTCTATTTAATTTATTGAGGCTTTTAAGAACTCTTAAAAAGTCTAAATAAATTTCTTTCTCTTGCTTATAACGCAGAAATAAATATGAAAATACTCTTACGGCAATAGCACATAACTAAAATATTTATTTATTTACAAACTAATATACGTACACTGTATGAAAATGTTATAGAATTGACCAATTATATGTATTTCTACAATAACATGTTCATAAATCGCTTTAGCTAAGACACTTTTCGATAAAATCTTAAATGTAAAGTTGAGGTGTAAACAGAGGAACAGTGTGTCGCTGGATTGTTGTCAACGTGTTCTTATTTTATGACTTCGACTCGACAACCTTTCTATTATTTAATAGCTCAGCAAATTTTCTTCTTCGTCTTAGATTATATTATACTAGCTGTCGCGCTCGACTCCGTTCGCATGGACTATAAACGACAGACAGACAGATATAATATACACAAAGACAGCCAATAATTCTAATGTGTTAAATGTGTACTGTTAAAAATCAAAATGTGTTTTTAGTTGCCTATTTTTCTCAAATATTTCCCCTGTACAGAATTCACTCTTCTACTCTTATGCGTGGTGCTGCTCAGCCATGCGATTTCTAAGGCATTTTTACCAATTACTTTAACCAATTACCAGCGGCGTTATTTCCAAACGGTTACGACTTAGTAACATTCAAGAAAAGAGCATACTCACTCCAAAAAGGTCGGCAACCCATCTGTGATACTCCAAGTGTACAGTGTGGTAGTTTATGGTAGACAGTAATAAAAATAGTTGAGTGTAAAATAATGTTTATAAATAATAAGATAATTAGTATATTTATAATTCATAATTTTTACTTTTTCTTTATTATTTTTTTTTGTTGCTCTGTACTTTGTGATAATCTTGATTGATGCCAGTCTGTTAATATTTATACTTAGTAAGTAATCAAACTTGGGCACTCACGATACAGGCTTGACTAGTGTGAGGACCACTGTTAAAATAGGCTTTTGAGAAAATTACTAAGACATTAAGAATTACTTGCATTTTCTTTGTTTATTCTCATGTTACAATAATAACTATTGGACCGATTTTGATACCCTTGATGACCCTTTGAAAAATATATAATATAAAGTTAAATAAATATCAGTTATATTTTAAAATGTTTGCACACCACATTGTGGTAGAATATGTTGGTATAATTAAAAAAAAATATTCTGTAACAACATTTAACCCACATATTCGGCAAATAAATCATTTTCATTTCATTTCAGTGTTGCGAGTGTTCGTGGGCGGCGGTGATCACTTACTATCAGGAGACCCACTTTTCCGTTTGCCTCATCTTCTGTAAAAAAAATTATTCCATAATTTGCAACCCACAAAGGAAACCAGGCCCAATCCCAGACATCCTTTGGTCGAATTCGTTACACGAATCCGGGTTTTCTCACAGTGTTTTCACAATTAGAGCACTCAGAAACTGTAAGTTAAATAATTTAGAAATACTCACTAATGAGTTAGAAAAGCTCATTGATACACGGCAGTGTTCGAACCTGAACTATCGCAAGGGAACTATCGAAAACTTCCTATGCGATTGCGCGAACCACCAGACCACAGAGGCTCCACTATCTCGGAAATCATAATATATGTCTATATGTGATTAAAATGCATTGTAGTATTTTTCGCAATTTTAATCTGTCTGTCTGTATCCCGACCACGATTCACGCCGAAATTTAGCTAGCGGGTAGCCTATGTTCCAAAGTAGGTTATAAGCTTTTTATTTCTTAACTTAACAAATCTTGCTTCACAATAATTTATTCTTTCAAGGCCCAATGTATGCTTTCAAACAATAAATTTCCCGATAATATAAAAGATCTAACTTTAAATAAATTTAAAAAATCTATGACATCCTAATTATAAATAGGTTATTATAATATTGCAGAATATGTAGAGATTAAAAACGCTTGAGATTAATTGCTCATCGTACTAATTTCTTGTAATACAAACGCATTGAGAACCTAATTCATTTTGCAATTGGTAAAAAAGAAAAAACCAACCAAAAACTAGTTTGACTTTAGTCAATGTTATATATAACCCCTAGCAATACACAGCAATACAGTCGGTCCGTGGGGATCACTGAAAAAACAATTTAAAACTTCCAATTTCGTGACGCAGATGAAAAACCTTCCAAATTTAGAATTCTCTCTTAAATTGTAACGTAATGTTCAGCTCGTTACCTAACCATGAAGTGGGTTCCAAAGGCAAATAGTAACAAGTTTGTATACAGAGGTGTATCGTCAGTGCCGGCGTTAGGGGGGCGCGCGATGGGATGACGGCCCGGGGCGCCAAATTTGGGGGGCGCTGAGGTCTGGAGCCTCGGTCTTCTGCCTTCCACGCTGTGTACCATCAATACTAAAGTACATCTTATCTAGTCTGATAATAAATATACATCACTCCATTCATTTTTTTATCCGCCTCCCAAATCTAAACATAAACTACGTTCACATTGGTTCAGCATAAATAAATACTCGATATTGATTTCCTTAAGTGGGCGCTTACATATTTTTGCCCGGAGTGTCAGTAGCCTTACCGCCGCTGTTATGTATCATAGCTTCTAAATAAGTGTAAATAATAAAGCTATCAAGAACCACGCTTGATGTCATTATGGTCTAAGATCCGAACCTACGCCGACCTTTACCGAGCTGATAATAGAATAAAACTTATTTTATAATAAATTTAGTATATTAGAGAATATATTAAAAAT
>DVZL01002039.1:0-16153 GCA_018236625.1 Lasaia peninsularis
TGTGTTACTTTCCTCAACATTTTTGACCAAAAAGCGCAGCTCTTTAAAATAGATAATAGAGACATTTTAGACTTGTCTTAAAAATCAAGTTGTCCCAAAATTGGATAATCCTGACTTAATTTTGAAGGATAAGAGAATATTTTACCAGTTTCCTATAGAAGTAGACGTTTTTGAGCGCAAACTATTTAAAATATTAAGTTTACTGTGATTGACGATGTGCCTTATTTGATTTACTCATATTTTTAAGATTCGAATGGAGATTGCAGTTGAAATTGAATTTGAGAGATAAGACTTTCTTAATTACCTACATTAATAACGTAAAGATAGTAATTCTTTCAAAGAAACTATATAAAGCTAATTTAATGACTTGTCTGATATTATTAACACTGTTGATCTCAAACAGAAAAAATGTTTCAATTTATTTATCTCATTTATTTCAATTGGAGGACGAACGAAGAAATTGAGAAATTAAGGATAAATACATAAAGCCAATTACAGGTTTTCACGAATAGAGATTACATAAAAAAAATCTAGCCCATAAGTAGATTCTTATATGAATATTTAAATTATTATAATTGCAATAATTAAAATTAATATTAAAATGCATAGCATTTAATCATTAATATAATAATAATAAGACTATGTTGATCTCAGTAAGTACAAAATGTTTCTAGCACTAAAGGTTTATTTTTTGACATGAATGTTTAAAGAAAGTTATGTTTTCCGTTTATTCTTTTTAAAGTATATTGTTGATTATTGATGCGAAAATACTTCATTAAAATAATAAATGATAGGTTAATGTAAAATTACTTGTTTTTCAAATACAACACAGTCCCCTGATGCTTGGAACATTCCCCTGTCATGATTTTTTGGAAAACCGTGAATAACTCGAAAAAAACGCATAATTTCAGTGTGCCTCCTTATTTTACTAAAATAATTATTTATTTTCTTCGAAATAGGGCAGGTTTTTTTGAAAAATATTAAAAATAAATGCCAGGACATCATTTGTATGGGAGCTTACAGAGAAACACCCTTTTAACACAAACCTTACTAAATGTTAATATCAAAAATAACGGCTTTTGCAACAATTAATCCAGTAAATGTAGTTCTAGTGAACACTAACTTTCTCTTTGGAGTTGCACACATTCTACGAGCATATTATATTCATTTGTCAGAAACACGAGGCACGAATGTTAATTATCAGTTTGATAGAGAACTGTATTGTATATATGCTAGCTTTCCTCCCGCGGCTTCGTCTGCGTGAATTATTTTAATAACATAGATAACTTTTTTCCCCCGTGTTGGCCGGACCAAGAGAGTCTTCTGTATAGAATAGACCAACTGCCTTCCTACTAGGCAGCTCGTAAGAGGCGAGCATAGGTTAACTAGGTCATTACCAACATGACCACTGGTGGTAGGGATCCACCACCTTACAGAAATGCAGAAATATGCCGCCATAATGACATTGTCGTGTTCGGTCTGGAGGATAGGATAACCGGTAGACTTGCAAATAAGGTCTACCCGACCATTGGGCAGCGGCGCACCTACAACATATATGGCGTTTATAGGCCACGGTTTGTATCTTACCGTCAGAGGGCCCTGTGTGTCTGTTCGCTATCTTAACCCATAAAAAAAGCAGAAATTTTTTCGACTGAAAATATACCTACTTTTTCATGTAGTAGGCTAAAAAGTAGCCTATGTATAAGCTAACTTAGTGTAAAGTTTCACCCAAATCGTTTTCGTAAAGGAGTAACAAACATCCACTTGTTTTAACCTTTTCATTTTAGAAAGAGTTAGCAATTACACATATTCAGGATTCGTCATTGTTAGGAATGAAATCCTACTAATATTATAAACACGAAAGTTTGTAAGTATGGATGTTTGTTAATATTTCACGAAGAATATACTGGAAGGATTTGAATGAAACTTTACAGTATTATAGCTTATATACGAGAATAACACACAGGCTAACCGACTATATTAAAAAGAGGGTATATTTAAAAACACGTCGGAAACAATTTTGCCCTTTGCTAATTAATTCACGCAAGTGGAAAGATAGTCTTCAAATAAATAAATACTTTTAGCTTTATGATTATAATGTTATTTCTAACTAGCTGTGCCTGCGACTTCGTCCGCGTTTTTATTTAATTAATGTTATTCATTTCTAAAATAAAAGTAGCCTAAGCCGTTGTTCCATTAGTCTGCCAGTGAAATTCCAATTAAAATCGGTCCAGCCGTTTCGGAAATTAGCGGGTACAAACATACAGAAAGACAAAAATTCTAAAAAATGTTTTGGTAAATATACATATTATGCACTTAGTAAAAAGCGGTTATTTTAACATTACATAAAGACTCTTCAATTTTATTTATTTGTATAGATAACTAAAAATATTTTGTCTCTTTTTTTAACATAAGATAGCAATAGCTAAAAATAACATAGCGTCCAGCTACTAACAGCAGAATTACAGCTAGCGGCTGAATGGCGATATAGTTAAATAACAATATTGAGGGAGCTCGTCAGACCAGTCCCGGTGTTAAGGTCGCGGCGTGTCCGTGGGCGAATCGCATACCATACCCGCTTGATGGGTTCACGTCACCGACATTTTTAATTCAAGTTGCAAATAAAGTTTTTAGCTTATTCGAAAATAATGGTTAACTAATAAAATAATACTACTGGACAAATTACACAAATTGATCTAACCCCAAAGTAAGCAAATTAAATGCTTGTGTCATAACTCATAAGTCATAGCACAAGCAATTAATTAACACCCATAGGTGTTAGTCAGCGATACTAACATATAGAAATACTTCAATAGATCAAGAAATTCAGACATCTATGTTCATTACACGAATGTGTCCCCGTCGGAAATCGAACCAAAGTCTCGAGGACCAACGAAGCGGTTAAATCCAACCCCACCAATTCGGCTAATTTAGGGTACATACCTATGTATAAGCCTCTGATTGACCATCTGCCTTCCTACCAGGCAGCTTGTAAGAGGCGAAATAGGTTAACTGGATCAATACCAACATGCCATTGGTGGTCGGGATCCACCGCATTACCTATTCTTACTATCACAATGACACTGTCGTGTTCCGTTTTGGAGGCTAGTGTAGTCCGGAGTCGGTATACTTGCTCAGAAGGCCTAGCACCCGAACCACAGGACAGCGACGCACCTATAACATCAATAGTGTCTATAGGTCACGGTTGTCTCTTACAATCAAGAGACCCGTGTGCTTGTTCGCTGTCTTAACTATTCAATAAAAATTCTTTCGATATATGAACAAAAATAAAACAATAGTAATTTATCTTGAAGATAATTAAATTGAAGTAGATTTTTAGGGTTACACAAAGACTGTTCTGTCTGTCTGTCTGTCACCAGGCTTACCACTGACAACAACACCACTCGTCACCACCAATTAAATCATTATTAATTATACTTAGATTGTTTGAAAGGTAAGAGAGGTAAATTGAAAATCAGAAATCATATTTAAAAAACAAGCGGATATATTTTATGAAAACTACAAATATTTTGTTAAGGTTACGGACAAATATTTTTTTAACTTATTCACCTAAATAATAGTACTTGTAAGTGAATAATATTATATTAACTAAATATTCTGGTTATAAAACTATGATATCTGAATATCTTTACGGTTCGCATATTAAACAAATTAACCATTTAAAGCAATTAATTTTAAATGTTTAACTGTTTATTGTAATAACAAAGTTTTAAGCGGTTTAGAGTTAAGAAATCTTGAATTATTCGACCTTAAAGAGACTGAACAATAGAAAACATTTTGAACTGACTTCAAAAAAGCGAGGTTCTCAATTCGTGTGTATGTATTTTTGTTTGTTACACGAATACTCAACTAATCCCAAATGGTTTTGATGATTTTTGTTTTGTTTCGTAATTAGGTCAAACCTCAGAGTTCAATATTAAGCTTATCAAAATAAGTACAGTGGTTTTTGTAATATCGAGAAAAACAAAAAATATATGATTTTTTCTTTACATTTTTTTTACCGTTTCACATTAAAACCACAAAATCTAGATATTAGTTTCGATTCAAATTTTATATGTAAACTCGATATCGTATTTTTTCCTTTATTTCTTGTTTAGTTTATCGTTACTATATATTACCTATACTTATCCCCAGATTATTTCATAATTAAAATAAATTTCCATTTTATTTTTTTATTATTTAAAGAGGTTTTATGCAGCATATGTATAAGCTAATTTTCTCGATTAAAAGAGAAAGTCACTTTGTACAAATAAATAAAATAACATGACACAATTTTTAAAATAATTAAGGGAACTATTAAATAAGAGCTTAATATCTATCTTTATATTTTTACTAAAATTATATAACCCTAAGGTTACGAAGGACCACGAAATCTCCATAGTTATTTCGAAATATATATATATGTATATTTTATAAGGTAAGGTGTACATATGTATACAAAAACAACATTTTTTAGAATTGTTGTCTGTCTCGCTCTCTGACTATCTGTCTGTTTGTACCCGCTTATCTTTGAAACGGCTGGACCGATTTTGACGAGACTTTCACTGGCTGACAGCTAATGTACTATAATGTAATGGAACGGCTTAGGCTACTTTTACTTTAGAATTTTATTTTAGAAATGTTTAAAATAAATAAAAACGAGGCCGAAGTTGCGGGCACAGCTAGTGACAAGTAACATGACACATTTTTTTTAAAAAAAGTATGAAAAGGAAACATTAAATACAAGCTTGCTTAATATTTATCTTTATATATTTACAAAACTTGTATATTACATTACATATACATACATTTATATAGTTAAACATTAAGGTTACGACTGACAGCGAAACCTGCATATTTCGTAATACATTCTTCATATATAATCATAATTCTAAATTCATAGGTAGTTTCAAGTGAATTTATGTTAAAAGTTTTAACATAAATTCACCAAATTTCTTGTTATTTGAATAAAAATAGCTACAATCCTTAAGGGTTTTACTCCTCTAACTTTAATACCTAATTATAATGTGCAATTATTCTTATGTGAATTGAATTTGGAGCATCTTACTTTAACTATAAAGATAAACGATATATATATTTTTTGTATTATTTAATTATTTAAAATCAAACGAAAACATAAGTGTTATAATTTATCTAAACAACTAAATAAAATTGGAGTGCTAAAGTCAATGACAATTGAGACGCAGTGTAAAAATGCACAGCGCCATCTATTTTCAGATTTGGTACTACATTGTAATCTATTAATAAAGTAAAAGTGGCTGTTTGTAATATTAGAATAAACGCTTTTTTTAGTAGTTTGAAGCTTCAACGTGACCTACAGTGAAAGGTCAATGATATTATAAATTTAAAGTAGATTGGTGACTTTTATCGCTACATGTAACATTTTGTTTCTCTTACGCAAATTAATTAATTAGAATGTCTATTATTAACGCTCCTAGTATTGACGACCAAGGATATGGACCTCATAATGATAGTTAAATATCAATAAATAAATATACACCCAGCCCAATTTATACAAGTTGAACTTACCCCAAAGTAAGCAACTTATATGGTCAATTCTACGTTAAATGGCCATCTGATATTAGGATGGGTGGCGCAATAAAAATATTTAAAATAATACATACGATTACCTTACCCTAGTACCTTGGCTAATCGTGGGTGTGTTCTAGTATATCTACTGGACTTAAGAGTCGTGGATATACTAGCACACCTCTGCCTACCTCTTCGGGGATAATAGGCGTGAAGGTACATACGATTTGAAATAATAATAATTTCTAATGTAGTTCTATGTAATTAAGTATTTTGTATGTATATTTAAGACGGCCAGTGAATTAAACTACTTTTACGAGTATTATAAGGGTCCATGGGAGATACTCTATACAGGGTAGAGACATGAAGACCAGGTCTTGCTTTTTTTAAGGGAAAGATAAATTTAATTATTATTGTATGAATCGTATAAGCATACTAATACATATAATTACTTAAATAGATATATGAATGAATATAATAGACACCCAGATCCAGAAATACAGACGTCTATCATCACACAAATGTCTGCCCACGACGAGAATCAAACCATAGTCTCGTACACTAACCCCTCGGCCAACCAGGTGGCCAATGCGCCATTGCTACTAAGATATTTCATACTGCTTATATCTAAGTTTAACTCACTATTGTTACGTAAAATATATTTTATAAAAATTGTAAAAGTAAAATTTTAACGATCGTTAAATGAAATAGTATTTAATAAAATAACTTACAAGAGTCATTAATAACTTTCACTGCATCTTCTATGACGACATCGCTGGTTGATGTTTGAACGGTGAATCATTGTATGGAGGTTACATAAGCATAATGTAATGTATATAAGGCTTATATATCCGGGTAAATTATGACTTATTTCTAGATCATATCGTCAGAAGAATGCGAACAGAGCATCTGGTTGTGCAAGTTCTTGTGTCTACATCAAAACTATTAATAACGAGTTTTTAATTTTTATTGAAAATAATTTGGAACACTTTAAATGTCTAATAACACGAATTAGTAGGAGAAAGTCATATCAATCACTCACGTCACCTATCTGGAAGCTATCTGGGAATTACACTCCTAACAAAGACCTGTCCCGAATACAGAGTATTGCCAACTCACTCATGACGCCGACCTCTCTTTCTGCAACTTTATATCTATGTAGTCTGTGTTTATATCAAAACAAGTCAGCTTTGTGAGCGAGATAGTCAGCTTTATTAGAATGAGATAGACGTTTAATATTGTGGACAGGTCGTTGTTAGTATTGTGGACAATCTCCAGATAATATCTTTAACTTCGCGGTGAAAGTATATGTTTTGTACAAAAAAATTGAAACACTAAAAAAATATAAAAAATGGAACACTTAAAAGGTCAAATAATATAGAGTTGTATAACGAAAAACTTATTCACATTTTTGACCTTTAATGCACGTTTAAGTATCTTGCATAAGTACTCGTATCAATCGATCGTATCAATATTCTGATATTGTTACCTTTCCCCCCTTAGCTGATGATTTTCTGTAGCAAAGATATGAAACATGCACGAAGACGTGCGATGTGTTTTAATGGAAGGAGGCAAAGCAGCAAGCACTTCACCTGATGGCATAGTTATTATCGCTTGGTATTGCACCACCAGCGGTCTTGGCCAGCTCATAAGAGTACTCCCAAAGTAACCTAATTTGCCTCTTATGAGCTGCCTGGCAGGAGATAGATGGTCTATTCTATAAAAAGGCCACAAACCAACACGAAGAAAAAATTAAGTTGTTGATACAATGAAGTATTAAGTAAATAAAAAAATATATGATATATTATTTAAGTTTCTGACTTTATGTTGTCGTAGCCTACGCTGCAAGTGACAGGCTTGCAATGGTTAATATATAGCCCTCAGAGATAAATGTCAAGCAACCACAAATACTAAAGTAAACCAATACAGATATTTACCGTAATTTTGTAAATATGGTTATTTAGACCGCGTCTATTAGCGAAGTATCAAAGTACAGCAGAGATTGCTCTTAATGATATTACGGTTCTACACTATAACCGTCTTTATGCTCGCCACAGTCATCTTCCGCTTTAGAAAGTCAGTAACAATAATCAAGCTTAAAATATCAGCTCTCAGTTTGGCAACTTACTTTTAAAATTGATCTATTAATTCAGCGAATCAGTCTACCTCTTTACACAAAAACCTACTCCGTTAAATACGTAGACCTTCGCTTGACATTGCGTATAGGATACATTTCTCTATAGTTAAGGCTAGTGTTAATGATACTTTTGTGGTATTGGTTCCGCATTTTTCACGAAAATACCGAAACAATTCTTGACTAAGTCCTTAAAAATTATTCCCTAAATATTTATCACCACACAATTCGTACCACAAAATATTTAAAATTATTATTGTGATTTGGGTTCGTAACATAACAATAAGTATTAAGTGTATTAACAAATGCACATGCACTTAAAAGTTTTGGTAAGTTTCTTCTTGGAACTTTTTACAAATTTCGATAGGTGTATTTTGATAATTTTTTGTATAAATAAATAACTCTAATAGTATTCCCCCATTTAATGGAAACAAACTTTCCAATCTCTTCATAATACTATAGTTAAATACATTCAAAAACCGAAATTTAAGAATACAAAATATATGCCAAAATGTTGAATGTGTCGAGTCGAAGTATTTATCAACTCCAGTAAAAGTATTCTATCACAAATGAAAAGACCTTGTGGATGCTCTCAATAAAGATACGCCGGTCGTCAAGATAACGTTAATACGGCGGAAAATAACTCATCCAAGCTGCTAATATAATATATGGCGTATGGGGATATTACTTTTGGTCGTATTATGTTGATCAAGACTCGAGAGTAACCCAGAATAAATATGACGTGGTTGATAAACGGATTACCGACACCGGACTGTTGATCAAGGTTGAATGGAAGTGCAATCCTGTCATGATAAGTAAATAACAAATTCATTTTAATCTAATTGAAATGATAAACGAAATGACCGCACCGTCTAGACGTGCGTTAACACGAGCATTTGTTGTATATAAATATTGCAGGTTTACCGTCTGACGAGACTCAAAACTTTGTATTAAATGGGCAGTGTTAATTTAAAATTAAGGTAGGTGTGGTCGGTTCAGATTTATGCGTGGCATATTGCAACTTTCGCTAATGTTCTGTCGACCGATACGCTAGCCGCGTTGCGAGTAGTTATCGTATTTCTTAAAAACTTATCTCAGCTAAATGGTATTACCATTAAAAAGATTGAAAAAAAAGTTTTTTTTTTACTATTACCAACCCGAAGCTTGACCTATGTGGGACTTTTGAATCGTCGCGTTATAATTTTTATTCTAGTGTTGGTCAGCGCAATTTAAACTATGTTACTTAACGAACTCTGAAATGCACAACATTTTAAATATTTAAAGGCTGCTCCCAAACAATTAAGATGTTTTTTTTGCCGTTCTTATATGTAATGTTACAAAACCTTCGTGTGCGAGTTCGACTCGCAATAGACGGATTTTTTTATTTCATTTATCGCGTTTCTGAAGTAGTCAGACAGAACACACGTCAAAACCAATTTAACCAATTACCGAGGACGAAAAGAGTACACTATACATAGATGCGATATGAAATAATACTAAAACTTTATAAACTGTTGAAGGTCAAACTACATTTTAAGTTCCGATTTTTTTACGTTTTAAAGACGAGACGCTACTAAACATCCTTAATACTTGAATTCTAATGTTCGGCGTCCTTATCCGTACTGTTTGTTTTGAGCTTATACGAATTTTTGTTCAATATTATTTAAAAAAAATCGTAAACTTTATTTTTCTATTAGTTACTAAGACTCCGCTTTCCGTGTGTCTGTCTGTCTATCATTTAGTTGTATCTTATAAACAAGACAAATAGTGTATCTATTTCTAAATAAGTACTAAAAAAATATTTATAGGGTGCTCCCATACAATAAACGTGTTTTTTTTGCCGATTTTACAGATGGTACGGAATCCGCAATTCCAACTCGCACTTAGCCGATTTTTTTACACAAATTGATCTAATCCTATAATAAGATATGATTGTATATGGGAGTACATAATAATACGCAGAAATTCTTAAATAGTTACTCGAATAATTTTAATAAACACCCAGACCCGGAACTTACAACTTACAAACTTCAAAATCACATCAATAAATGCCTTTATAACCCGTTGGGATTCGAACCCCTATCACCATTTCAATCAACAAGATGACAAGGTGACTTCATTTGTAACGCACAAGATTTTACGTTAAACTGAATGTAACATATTATTTTATTTGTAATAGATGCTTATATCATTTAAAATGTAATGAAACCTAACCAGAAACCATGTTATTCATATATGTTTATTTCATAATTTGTTTTATTATGCGCATTTCGTCCACTTTATGTATGTGTACGTAAACAGTGCACTATTATTGGTAAATATGCTGTTATTCTACAAAGTTTTGTTACAAAAATTTCTGCATCGCGCAATAAGTATTCTAACAGATATGTGACATAACTTAAAATAGTGCCGCATTCTACTTGCTTATAAATTACTCTTGTTTATTTATTTGTTATTATTCTTATTGGAACGAAGTTTTGGAGCCAAGGTCCCTAACGCGCGTTATGAAACGGAGCTAGACGGAAAAAAATCTCACGAAAAGTTGTAATGACACTTTTTGTTATGGTTGCTATTGTAAGCTGTGAGGCGTGCGCATGTTTCTCTGTCTGTCCCTCTCTTTCTTATAGAAAGCAAGCCAGATATTTAATTTCTATTTCGCATTGAACAGTATGGTGTTATTAACACTATATGAACGATTTTATTTTTGTTGAGTGTAATTATACCTACAGGATTTTTGTACATAATAAATAACTTCGTTCCAATCGGGTGTCCCACATGTGACACCTGAGACGTTTTTATCTTAATTATGGTATTTTAAAATAATAAAATATCACCATGCTTATATCCCCGAAAGACTAGCCGAAGGTGCATATGCACCCACGATTAGTCGAGGATATTAGTTCCAATGATGTGAAAAATAGCAAGTCCGTCGCCATTTCGGGCACCAAACCAATTTCAGACCATATTATGTTTTTAGATAAACTGTGATGTAACGGTAAGGCAGTCGCCTGTTAAGACCGTTAACCACGTAGGGTCCCGGGTAAAATTCCCAGGTCGGGCAACTTTTCTTAATGTTTTTTTAGATTATTCTGAGTAAACATTATACTGCCCGGGATGGAAATGTGCCAGAAGTGGCGATAGGCTTGCCACATATCACACGATGGGCCCAAGTACCTTGGCTAATCGTGGGTGTTATAGTACATCTACTGGACTTACGAGTCGTGAATTAGTAACCACACTCTGCTCCTTCGGGGATAATAGGCGTGAAGGTACTTTTTTTGATAAACTGATAAAACCTTATGAGTAAGTATTTTAAAGCACTACTATTGATGTTAAATATAAACATACATTAGACAGTAATACTGTACAGTAGGTAACTATACTGTTTCCTACCGTTTTATTAGGACTATACCTACTGTCACAGTACGAGTGTAATAGGTACGAATATAATATATATAACAATCAATATGTCCAATCTAGTTTGCCTAACATATGTCAGTGTTAGAGTTACTTAAAAAATATCTAAATATACTTCGCCTAATTGCTATTAAAAATAGAGTATCAGTTAAAGAATAAAAAAACAGAGATTGTCTACTCTTATATATATTATTAAATTACTTATAAGGGTATCTCAGGTTATAACATATTATGTTTTAATCTGTAGTGTAACATCGCAGAGATATTTTTACTTTAATATGTTAATAGTTGTTAAGTGGTTAATTTTTGTTAATATTCGTGAAGACCTGTAACTGGCTCTCTATTGTTATTGTTTTGTATATTATTGCTTTAAAACTGTTGGTTTACCATAAATAAATACTTTTATCATTCTTAAACTTCTTAAAAGTAACAATACCTCAGTGCCGGCAGTGTTGTAGCATTCCTTTGAGTATTAGTCTCGAAATGACAAAGAAGTGGTCTTATTAAAAGTATTTTCATGGCTAAGTCCGACACGACAATGGCAGTGACGTCAAGGAGGCTTGTGCTTTATAACTCTTTAGAATAGTATGTACGGAAGGACTGTTCATTGCTTGTTATGATAAATGAATGTTGTAGCAAGATCGTTATATTAATTTTAAGAAAATTGTGCCCACGGAGGAGTATAAAATTTGGCACATTTATAGTTTATATGTAGAAGCAGTGCAAAACGCTTATATTTTTAAAAATTATAAAGATGATCAAGTATTAAATCAATGAATATAACATTACACACACTACCATGTATTTAACATATACAAACACAAGTATTTGTTACACGCACACATACTCTGTTGTCAAATTGTTTGTTTGTCTATTGTTTTTTAAGGTTTTCTATTTCCGAATGTAACTCAATTAAATTATCGCAATGTTTTTTATAAAACAGCTTTGTCTTGAAGGGGACAAAAACTAATTTAAACTTATAAAAAATTTAAACTTCTCTACAATGAAAAGTAATTTAAAATAGCAAAAGTGTGCGTTGGCCGGGAATCGAACCCGGATCAACTGCTTGGAAGGCAACTATGCTGACCATTACACCACCAACGCTATGTATGAAGACGTGAAATAATTAAATTGATAAAAGAAATATAAAATATTGCGACATAATATGCGATTACACAATACATTATCTGAACAGCTGCAAGATTTGAGCCAATTACCGAATGGATAACGGATAAAGGTTTAAATGCATAATACATACATAATTATACCCGTGTCTGTCTGTTGCTGCTATAACAACAAATACTACAAAAAAGTATAAAATAAATATATATAGGGTGCTCTCTACAAAAAACTTGATTTTTTACCGTTTTTATAGATAATTAACTGACCCGGTGAACTTCGTACCGCCTAACAGTCAATGCAGGTCATGTTACCCTTTAGCTGAACTAATTTAGGCTTTTATGAACATAATACAATGATACAAAATAATTTTATACACAGAAAGAGAATAAAATTAAAAAAAAACAAAATATTTTTTCGCTAGCCTATAGAATAAATTTTAAACATTTGTCATTATTTCTGCACGGACACATAAATAATTGAGGAACTTCTATGTAACTGCTTAATGCACTAATTCAACCTTTTTAATTGATTTAAAAAAATACAGATAATGCAGAAATGTCATTACTTACAGTACAAGATGGACAACAAATGTTTCATTTTTCAATAAAAATTAATTCATTTTTCATAATTATTTATTCATCTATTTTTTATTGTTTTTAAAATCTATTCTGCTTTTCGGTGCGGAGACAAATCCAACGAATCAAAACCATGCAAATTTGTCGAGCAGATCTTGAGATATAAGTGTTGAAACAAACCCAACTTTCTTTTATATATATTTATAGGTAGATGGCACGGAACCCACCTGCGCGAGTCCGACTTGCACTTGACTATTTTTTTTTGTGTTATCTATAGGCCACGGTTGTCTCTAACCATTAGGAAGCCGTGTGCTTGTTTCCTCATCCGATAAAAAAATATTCACGAGAGTCTAACCCAACAATAGATTGACAAAACATCATTATTACTATAGGCGTCGAGTACTTTGAACCATCAGCAAGACTATCTTCTTGTCTATCCAATCATATTTGTGTTTCTTCAAAACCATGTTTGTAGAAGGTACAATATTTCTAATAACCTTTGAGGAGTTGAGTTTGATCCAATGAGAACAAACACGACAAAGATATATTATTTTTGTAAGGAGTTCCAGTTTCTACGTTCCGGCTTCATTGGTGATAATTAATCTGCGTCGTAACTATACTTATTTTAAGATTACATTACTTTCTTTAAACAATTAAAAGAAAGAATAAAGAAAGGGATAAAACACGTTAATAATTAACATTTAGATTACATTTTGGAATGGCACACGGGTCTCCTGATGGTAAAAGAAAACTGTGGCCTACATAATCCGTACTAATATTATAAATGCGAAAGTAACTCTGTCTGTCTGTATGTTACGCTTTCACGCATAAACCACTGAACCGATTTTGATGAAATTTTGTACAGAGATAGAGTAGACCTTGAGGAAGGACATAGGTTTCTTTTTAACCAACTATATTACAAAGACGGTATGTTTTTACGCGATTAGTATTATAAGTCATAAAAATGTCTGCCCTTTGAAAGTTGTCTGTATTATTAAAATAATTCACGCGGGCGAAGCCGCGCACGGACAGCTAGTATATTATATAGTAGTTATTTTATTATCTATGGGAAAACAGTATTTAACACGACTTATTTTAGTACTCTATAAAAAAGGTCAAGAAACATATATTTACAAACAATATTCTAATTATATTACTCGCAATATAAAATATTATTTGTACAAAATCTCTAGGGCAGTACTTAAAAGTTGGAAAACTTACCGAAACTTCTTGATGCGATAAGGCTATATATCTGTGGTCGGGAGAGAACTGCGTCACACGGAATGACTGCTGCAGAATCTAAAATAAAACATACTTAATCATTTTTTACCATACAAATTTCGTTTTCTAAAGAAAGATCTGAGTAATAATAGTAAAATTCTAGATCTTTTAGAAAAATACGTCAAATGTTTCCTTAGCCTGATTTTAAAAATCAAGTGTCCACTTACAGATCAAGGGCGCCATTTTTGAATGATCAATAACTTTCCCTAGATAAAGCGAGCAAGTGCAGTGCATAACCAATGCCATAGAACTGACAGGGGTATTATAACCCAGTCACTTCTACGCCTCGGGCAACTAACCATTTCCCGCGGCTACGCCAAGTGTATTGATGTTATCAAGTCCCATATTAAGTTCATACAAACTTTTTTACTATTTCACCCCCTTGGAGGTTCAATTTTAACATTGTTTACTTTATGCATCTACATAAAACTAAATGTTCGCAAATCGTATCGCATAATTGGCACTATTAAGTTTGACAACAAACTGTTATCGTATTTGGTAAGTTTTCTAATTATTTGACATAATTATTTCGGTCCTATATTGTTTGTCTCAATATAACGCATCTCCAATCACTGTCAAGTCACGAAACTATAAAAATATTTACCTGTGATGTATTTGAGACCAGGATCGTCGTACTGTCTGTGTCGAGGTCATAAAGCATCAAGTCACCATTAGCACTTCTGAACAACACGTCATTTCCTGTAATCATATTCATATCAAATTGAATGGTATAACAAAAATTACTTAGAATATGTTCGCGTTAAGAAGGCAATGTTCCATCATGACATAATTAGAAGTCAAATTCACAGTAGTTTAAGTCATTCTTTCAAACGAAACCATTGAATACAAATTCTGCTACACAACATTATTAACGCGAACGTTACATATATTTTTGAAACCGTACTTTAATTTCATTGTCGTCTAGATAAACATTTTTTTTCGTTTATATTTGTAATATGTTAAAGTGCTGTCAAACAGTCGTGAAATGTATCTAGGAGCTTTATTGAACATAAAAATTAATGGACAAATACAAAAATATCTTACTGTTGTTACAAGTAAAAAATGTTGTTTTTTCTCATTGTTTAAACGGTAAACAAGAATAAGGAAGTAAAGTATTGTTTCAAGTCGGCACTGTGTAATGTGTGTGTGGCGATCAAACGTAATTAGTAACAATACATATAACGAATGTAACGATACACTATGGTGTCAAAAGATCTTAGCGGGAGTGTTCGTTCTGGATTACTTTTATTTCTGTAAAACGCGAAAATAATGTCGATGTGTATCAATATAATATACTTATATTACTAAAAATTACGGAATTAATAATATGTAAGCGCAAAACTTAAGTTTATTTGTTGTGTTTTTTGTAATCCGAGGAAATTTCTTTTAAAAGAAACTTAAAAAATTATGAAGGAATAAGAAAATAAAGGAATGGAAAAAATCTCTTTAATTTCTTTTTCTATAAAAGCTGTTATGGTCATAGTTCGGCAAGTCAGCCACTTGTCAATAATAAAGTAGTATATGGGTACTAAATTTAAGGAATATTTCACAATGAGAACATATTTTGTGATCACGTATCACTCTAATAATTAAAATCTTTTATTTAACTTGCATTGTATGTATGTAAGTATGTATGTTCGGGTGGAATCTTAGAATGCAATTTTGAATTAGATATATTCACCCGCTTAAGCTGAAATTTTATATACACGTATAGATTCGAAAACAATGCACGTTAAAATAAATGAAATCATTTTAAATCCAATATGGCGGATCAACCAAGGTGGCGGTAGGTCAAGTTGTTTTTAAAGCACTTTTACAACATGGGTATCAAATGCTTTTTTTTTCTTTAACTTATGAATGTTACAACAAAATTATAAACTCATTACAAGAACCGCTCGGATTGTATGTTACAATGTGATTACAATATTTATATATTTTTTCTTATTTTTATCTATACTAATATTAGAAAGAGGAAAAGTTTGTTTGTTTGTTTGTTTGGCTCCGAAACTACTGGACCGATTTTTAAAATTCTTTCACCATTCGAAAGGTACATTATCCACGAGTAACATAGGCT
>DVZL01002040.1:0-16152 GCA_018236625.1 Lasaia peninsularis
CGCTGCGCTCGTGCGCCTAAATATCTCGGGCTGCAATTGATGCCTTACAGCCCTTGGCCACTAATCTACTATTAATACTATTTGAAATGTCTTTATATTTTTCAAAAAATTCTTTATATAGTGACCGTTTTTTATGCTGCGTATTTTTTGTAAGAAAAACAAGGAGACAGATTTTTAATAAGAAATATACATGCGTCATCTTTACTCAAGATGTTAACGATGAGATACTAACTTGAGGTTATTTTACGATCTGTATTAAGCTACAGAAATAAAAATGCACACACAAATCTTAAAGTACCACCACCCACGCCAATACGCCAACCACCTTGATGTATGGCGCTCCTCTAAAAAATAGTACACTCATTCTCAAAAGATTGGCAAAGCATCTGAGATACTCCTGGTTTCGCGAATGTTAGGGGGTGGCAATAACATGCAGGTGATCCACTTGCAGCTTCCATAACAAAAATAAAAAAGTTCCGTACTAACAAGATTTATAAGAAAAGTCACCCATCACCAAGTTTTCAATGAGCCACTCGAAGCAAATACAAGTGTTTGTCTTGAAATGAAATTTCAATCACACAAATCGTCAGTCGATTCGTCTCAAACTCAAACAAATCAACCGAAGCACTTAGCAGTCAGGCGAGCTCACTCCGTCGACAAACTAATTGTTCCTTCTTATAACAAATAAGTACTCTTTGTTTTATAAATGCATATTCACCATGAATTTAATTATCTAGCTTTGAATATTAACTAAACAAGGGATTTTTAGTACAGCTTTCATTTATTTTATTGTTTTTGACGAATAATTGACGTTGGTCTGACTCCAAAGCAAATAATATTATGATGATTTATTTATTTAATATTGTATTGTACACCCACAAAAGGTGAGCTTATCTCTATGTACCGATATTTCTTCCAGCCAACACAAAATTATGCTGTGATTGTTATGTTGATTTATTTTATATGCAAAAATTAATATACAAACATACAGACGGTTGCCTGCGTTTTGGGATTTAGTACCCAAAGAGTAAAAAATGTTAATTTTTTACCGCTTTTGTAGATAAGTTATGCGCGAGTGCGACTTGCAATTGATGGTTTTTTTTAATATCTTTAATGAATAGAGTTTGCTTTTCTACGGTTTTATTATAATATGTATAGACTAGTTGGGTCTGCGGTTTCGTCCGCCTTTAAATTTAACTAAATAAAAGTAGCCTAAGCTACTCCGAATTACATCAGCTGTAAAAGTCCCGGCAAAATCAGTTTAGCCTTTTTAGATATTAGCGGAAACAAACAGACAGACCAAATTCTAAATATTATTTTGATATATGTACCCCTTAACCACACATAATCATTTAGCAAAAAGCGGCTATTTTAATATTACTCACAGACACTCTATTTTCATTTATTTGTATAGATTAGATAATTGAAAAATATTTTCGATTATTTTAACTGGTGTTTTAATGTATACTTAATAAGTTGTTCCTTACAAATTTATCCATTAAGATATTGGGGTAAAAAGTGGCCTATAGTGCCGAATCTGCCGTAGTTCGTCTAAACTTAATTTAAGTCTATGCTGTCTTTTTCCAATTAAAGTAAAACGACAGAGATAGAATGTATATTTGTGTTAATTTAGTCATGAATAACAATTTTAACCGCTTTAGTACGTAGGTATAAATTAAACTGGTGTGATAATAATAAACGTGTTTTGTCGCTTTCTTTTACTTGAGCTGAAGATATCGATAAATTAATATTTTTTTATTAAACATTCCAGACCCAAAAATAAATACGAGACCCCTAATTATAGGACTCCGTTGTCCGTCTGTCTACCACCAGGCTATATTTCATGAATCAGTGGTAACTAGAAAGTTATAATTTTCACAGATGGCATTTGCCGCTATAACAACTAAAAATATATTAAATTAAAATAGGCTCTCATAATACAAAAGTGATTTTAGTCAAGTAAATTGTTGCCACTACCAATAGATGTCGTTGTGCATATTTAAATCGCTGGAAAACTTAGATTGAATATCTAATGTAAATCTATTCATGTAAACAGATGGCGTTGTATAAAAATGAATTTTGTAAAAACCTATATATGCTTTGATTTTGCTGTTTTCTTTATATTTTTCAGAAAATACGTATTTATGCTTATTTAATTAGAAAATGTAAACGCTCTAGCACTAAAACATCTAGTTGATGTTTCAATTTAACTTTTTGTCAGGACCACAAAGTAGCAAATGGGACGTGGCTTGTTTTTACCCCTCCCTTGTTTTTGCTAATCACCCCTTTGAGGACATTAAGCGTTTCATCCTTTGTTATTGTGAAAATGTATATCTGGTTACAGTTGTAGTGTATTGAAAATTGAAATTTGAATAAAAACGTTTTGTAAACTCACAACTTGTGGGATTATATATTTGAATCGATTTAACTAAAGAAGTCTTGGTAGCCGAGGTGTTTATTACTCTGTTCTCCTGGCTAGTACGGCTTGGAAACGGTGACAGTACAAGGTCAACAGTTCATAATCTGGTAGCCAGGGAGTTTGTTTCTCCTGACTGGCAAGGCTTGGAAACGGTTTATGGTTACGGTTGATAGGGTTGACTATATATAAACGTTTATTCTGAAATTAGGGTTACCTTACACCCGCACTTAGGGTTATGAAAAATAGACTTTGACTGATTCAAAAATAGTCTTTAAATACTCAAAACATGTACCATCTACTTGACAAGTGCTATTGCTTATGTAAACTATTTTTTATTTTTGAGTTCCGTACCAAAAGGGTAAAAACGTAACCTTATCACTAAAACTCTGCTATCAGTCTGTCTGTCACCCGGTTGTAGCCTCTATCTTATAATCAGTAATAGCTAGGTACTTGAAAATTTTGATCAGATGATGAATAAAGGATGCTCCCGTAACATGTGCTTTTTACATATAATAGTACGGATAGATAGGTTTATTTTTTATGGTACGGAACCCTTCGAGCGCAAGCCCGACTCGCACTTGAGCAATTTATTACCCTTAAAAGAATCAGATTTTATAACTTCCATAGACTAAAGGGTAACGTAGTAAAAATAAAATTCTGTAATTCCTGTATCAAAGGGAAGAAGTCGTCCCTAATTGGTGTAAGGAGTTGATTGGTTTCATTGAAGAGAAATTGAAATTTCATTAGTATCGTTATCTCGTAGAGGAGGCAGACTAACAAGAAAGTACTCGTATCTCGAGCTCCAGACGCTGAAAAAGGTTCAATGCAACAAATGTTACCGAGCTTGGAAGTAGTGCAAATAGACAATCGCAATTTAATAACTCTTGATGCTACTTTTAATAGAACTTTCTTTAGTTTTCTTCTCTCTGTGGTCCAGTTTAATCTTTAGAATAGCATGTCCCGGGTTCGAGTGTCAATCAGGACAAGGTACCTATTTTATGTGAAAAACAACGTCAAAGTTGGGTTTGTGCCCGATAAGGCGACGGATTTATCATCATAGGAACTAATATCGTCGGGTAATCATGGACGCATAAATATACACTTCTGCTTAACCCTTTAGGAATACGAGCATTACTTATTATTTTTTAAGAGCTACTCAGAAAATTTGAGATATAGTAGTAGTATTTGTACATGCTTCTTATTATCTTATATAGGTATGTACCTATATAAAAATGAATGTTTATCTGTATGTCATCGATGAACTCAAAAACTACTATACCGATAAATATGAAAATAGGTATATATTTTTCTACGAAGAAGGTTTGTATGATATGCTCATCGCTGTCACTCGCCACCAGGTGGCGCTGCGCAGTTTAGTTGTTGGCGTAGTAACGCGCACCGGTTACAATTATTAACATTATAAATGCGAAAATTTGTAAGTGGATGTGTGCCTGTACAATATTTTCACTTAAAACATATTAATATATTACACCAGAATAGGTATTCCGTTTTCGTAAAAAGGTTGTATTTTTAACCGAGAACGGTTATATATAAAAGTCGGAAAAAACGTCCCCCCCTCATTTTTCCAGTGTTGGTCCGGGTGCTCTGAGTAGAATATAGCAACTGATTTTCTACCAGACAGCTCGTAAGAGGCGAGCATAGGTTATCAAGGTCATCGCAAATAAGAGCACTGATGGTACCTTATTCTACCGTCATAATGACAATGTCGTGTTCCGGTCCGGGGGTAGGGCTGCATAAGGCCTAACACCCCGTCCACAAGTAAGCGACGCACCTACAACATATATGGTGGCCTATATATCTATAAACTATGGTTTTCTCTTACCATCAGGAGAGCCTGGTGTTTGTTCGCTTCTTTATTCCATAAATTCCATAACGATGGCGATGCCGCGGGTGAAAATTTAGTAATAGATAAACCGATGTACAAACAATATAGATGCGGCGTATCCATTTGCCTGCTCGGATAACATAAAGAAAACTTTCTTATGTAGTTTTTGCCTGCGTGAATTATCAAAGCGAAGATTTTTTATCAACTTGCTTAAAAACAAACCCTCTTTTGAGGTCATCGGTTAAAAGGTGACCCATGTGTTATTATCATGTATGAGCTATATTATCGAAAAATTTCATTAAAATCCATCTCGCAGTTTTTATGTGAAAGAGTAACAAGTCCATTCCATACTTACAAACTTTCAGGTATTTAATATTGGTAGGATGGTATCAGGCCTGCTACCTAAACATCGGACTATCAAAAAAATGTATCCAACATTAAATACTTATTTTTATACGTAAACAGTTTAGTTTCTTTTTAACATCAGCAGGGCGTCAACTTTTGAGGCTTACATTATCCTTAATTGCTTCAGAGGCTCAGAACACCGCTTACCGTGCTTTAATAATAATAAATTCATAATTTCAATGCAGCTTGTTACAATTTGCAGAAGAGGCCAGCTCCACCGCTTACAGAACCCTAATGCAATGTGCAGAATAAACACGAGTTACTTGATAAATATTAATACGTTCACCCAACAAAACTGAATAACTCCAAAACGAGTGTTTTTCAAATGATTTTCTAAAATATTAATTATGAGGTTTCAATTCATATGCCTTTTATGTTTTATTTGTATTAGAACTTACTTTTTCCGGTGTGAAACAAAAGGAAAAACATAGTATTTATCATATTATGTTACTTATATACAACCAGTGATTTTCGGGTTATACGTAATAATTCGCAGTGATGATATCCTATATGAAGCATAAATATATATATATATACCTAGTACCGACCTGGGCAACCGAGCTTGGCTCTATAGTTCTTTTTTGTCAGTGCAATCCTAAGCTTTCGCCCAGTTGAAAAAAATGCCATCTAACGGTAACTCTAAGAAACCGGAATAGGTAGGTACTATCTTACACCAAATGCTATTGCTATCGACATGGATGTATATATGTCATGATTTTCGCAATTTTGTAAGACCTTAATAAACCTATCTAGATCAATTTTTCCAATCCCAAGATCTCCTAGGTACCAAACTACAGTGAAATCGTTAGAGCAGTTTCCGAGATCGCCGGTATAAATAAATAAATATATGTACAAGAATTGCTCGTTTAAAAATATTAGATAAAGCTTAATAACAAAGTTAGGTTTGAATAAAATAAATAAATATTCTTGGACAGATTACACGAATTGATTTAACCCCCAAAGTGAGAAAATTTTATGCTTGCTTTTGTTATGCTTTTTACACACATAGATTTTTTGCTGTCGAATAAAGTGAAAATATGTGTTTTGAGTATGTCAAACAGGGTAACGGCTAAAACGGTAATAAGGTTATTCTATAAAAGAAAAAAAGACAATTATTACCAAATTAAAAAAAATGTAATACTAGCTGACCCGGTGAACTTCGTAGTGCCCGCACTTAGGGCTATGAAGAATAGATGTTGGCTGATTCTCAGACCAACTCAAGTGATGCTGTGCATATTGATGCTCACAAAATTGTATGAGATTCGGTCAAGCCGCTTCGTAGGAGTACGGTAACACTAACATTGTGACATGGAAATTTTATATATTAGATTATGACAATAAAGCGATTATACTAGAGTCCAGATACAGAAATAAACAATATCTTCCCTGCTCCTTAAGATTACGATTTCTATTCTAACATTGCAAATTACTTAGTTTTTCTAGCTTATGCACATTTTCTAAGTGCCCTTCTTCTTCGTTTCAGCCGTATCCCGTATTATATCGGATAATATCGGGATCGGCTACCTAATCTAAGGGATTTGACTAGAACACCAGTCTTTACACATAATGATTACCATCTCACCTCTACAGATCCTAGATAAGAGCACTCAGAAAATGTACATAAGTTAGGAAAACTCATTTGCACACGGCGGAGTTCGAACTTGGACTACGCAAATGGAAGTACAAAGCGCGTACTGTTTTGAGTGACCTTATGGCGAAGAAAAATATCGTGAGGAAATCCAGATTCCGTGTATGTGAATTCAATCTAATCTAATGAAGGGTCTGGTTTCTCTTTTGGGTGGCTAAGCTCAGATAGCAGTCGCTCTGTGTAAAATCTGGCATCCTGTTCAAATCCGTTATTTTAGTTAGCTATCCCCAATATAATCTGATATAAAGCGGGATAAAACTAAAACGAAGAAAAATGCTAACTACACAAATAAAGTAACAAAAAATTTGCCAAAGTAGGTTAAATCGAAATATTTGAGTTAGGTCACTTTTGCACCGGAAGTAAGATGTTAGGGAGAGTCAGGAGGCCTCCCCTCTTAATGAAATGAAGACGTTGCCAGTTTACATGCCGTGCTCAAGACAGTCGGATACACGGGTGGCTTTTTGGCTAATTTAACGTCTAGTACGTACTTAAGTTAACCAAAATGCAGTTTATTTTGTCGCCATTCGGTCAAAATAAAAAAAAATTGATGACGTATCTGTATGTGTTGTCATTTGTATGTATACAAGTTGACAACTTACTATAACTATGGTTTTGTCTCGTCTAAAGCCATTTGCGTAAATAGGTCTATCAGGAGTCACACCCTCCAGATGTAAACACGACATTGGCGGGAACTGACGTTGTCACGACAGGAATTGTTAAGACGATGTCTTCTTCTTGTTTGTATATCAGATGAAATCTGGTTTGGCTAATTTAAAGGGTTTGACAAGAACACCAACACATCTGGTCAGATCGGATCAAATTACTATCTGACTTCTGCAACCCAGAGGACAATCCAGGTCTAATCATAGATAGGGTCGATATAGCAATGGATTAGCCACCTGACACATCCTTGGACCTAATACCAGCTATTAGATATACAGACCACCTCGTTAGTCGAGGGATTAGTGTACACAACTAACGCCACCGGTCAACCGCGAGGCTCGGGTTCGATTTCCGACGGGGGCAGTAGGAGCAGGTATTTGTGTGATGAACATAAATGTTGTACTTCTGGATCTGGGTATTTATTAAATTTATTCTGGTATCTATTTAAATATTTCTATGTATTAGTATCGCATAAAATTTGCTTACTTCGGGTTTAGGTCAATTTGTGTAATTTGTACAGTTATGATTATTAATTATTGTGGCTGCACGAATATATGTAGGTACTTACTCACTCAGCTTACCCCTTCGGGGATATGCACGTGATGATATTTATTTATTTACTTGTTTAAGAAGTCGTGTCACAGTAATGTAATACATATTCCGTAGTAATACAAAGGTTTAGTTGAGGCCGACATATTTATTGACTTATCACTAAATTTACTTGAAACAGGAACACGACAATAACGATAACTGGATTTTATTTGTTTAGATTCACAACACTAAAACAATATCGTGTTAACTTCAGCGAAAACAAAATACAAACACGTCGGTGGCTGTTTTAAAATTTCGTATGATAAAAAATTCACTTTTTTTCTATATTTGCAGAAGCTTAAAAAGATTTCGAGCGCATAATTTTACTCCCCGATGCATATTGCGGAGAGCTCCCGTAATTTCATATCCCAGGGAAATTGTTTTGTAGGCAAATATTTTCTTTTGATGTTAAATTCATGAAATATAATGCTCGAGTTATTACTAATTTATTACACCAGCCTGTTTATTTTCCAGTTTAAATATTTTATACAACACTTTTTTTTAATTTATGCTTGTTTTTATTGATTTTTTGAGGTTTATTTAAACGCGTGCGAGTTTTTTTACCAAGTGCAAGTGGGAGTCTATGTTCACGGTTGTCCCATAAAAAGGCATTGTTGTCATCTTCTATATCTTCTATGCATATAATATAACTGTAGAATATTGAGTTCTGTAATTTTGCTAGCGGGTATTCTGTATTTGGAGGTAGATTATATATATATTTATTATCCCGTATAAGGGGAATCCGTAGAAGAGGGGATACACCTAAAATCTAAATTTGGCTACAATTCAGGAATGCGCAGTTTGATTTAATTTTTTTTTTGTTGAATGTAATAAAGTTCACAGACTATGCCATATTTTTCAAACTCGTAGATTTTGTAGTTTAAAAGTTGCAGCGATAACAACTTAAGCTATAAATAGTAAATAAACCGTCATAATTAGAAACCCGAGGATATTAAAAAAGTAGCAATAATATTAGTATCCTTTATGGCAACTTCTATCTCGTTTAAGTGAGTAATTTTTTAGGGAAAGTAAGGGGGTTACGTTTCAATTTTTTGCTATAGAAATTCGAACTTATACACGTGGTTTTGAATATAATATGACATAGCGTCGTTGATAGTCTAATACCGCATAACTAACATTATTGAATACCGAGGATGCATGTCTTGGCCAATTTTACAGGAGCGCCCAAAGGCCAATTTTCCAAAGAACATTTCGGACAAATTTTGAATGAATAAGGGTCGTTTGATTTCAATCTTCTTTAACTAACGCACAAATTTTAACAACTACTACTGCTACCTACAGCCGCAAAGTTTCAATTATGATTATATTGTAGTACATACGCGGTATTAAACAATGTTAGCTATGCTAGACTGTCAACGACGGTAGGTTGTATAACGTAATTATAGCCTACGAAAATGGAGTCGTGGGCAACAGCTACTTCGGAACAAATGTGGATACCTACTTTCTATCAACAGTTAGAAATTAATATTGTAAGGTTGAGTTATACAAACAAATGAACTTACATCAATCACGCCCCGTAGGCAGCGTTTTAATGAGATTATTTCCTAATACTGAAGGACAATTTCCTAGCTAACTATATTATTCAACGCAGGTTGATGAATCGATTACTGCGTGGGGATTAAGGGAAGAAACTTTAAAGGATATTAATGTTAAGGCTTGAGTGTTTCCTCCTTCCAGCTTTTTAATAGACAATTTATATTAACTCAAAGTAAATGAGCTTTTAAAAGTACCTATTTTAAGTTGTTGAATATTTGCAGCTAGCTATCACCCGCGGCTTTACCTATATCCTATTTAAACGACTAAAAATAGATTTTCTATTCGAATGTGCGTTTTTTTATTTCGTTTGTTTTTTTATGTGATTACTAAACCAATCTCGGGTAAATATTGATGATATTTACCATATATAGACCATATTTCAAAAGTTGTCCCATATAACTTTTTTTGGCAATTGGTTGATGGTTCAGTGTTTTTTGAAAATTAAATATAAGCAAAACATTTGTTGTTTACCGAGACGGTATGATAGCTAAATTAAAATTGTTTGTTAGTAGTTTAAGTGCATGTAAGTCATAATATATCTACTGTGTCATTACTCATTATACAGATATTATTCATATATTTCTCGTATCATTTAATCTGTGGCTTGAGCTACGATGGTGGCACTGGCAACTGTCATCATGTTTCAATCACAAGCATCATGCGAATTTTGGCGCAGTTTTATTTTATTATGATTATAATGTTTGTCGCTATGTATTTTTTTATTATTTACACAAGCCTATTTTATTCTTATTAAATAACACCAGTGTCAATACTCCCAGTATTTTTACGGCATCAATCGTCAAATCTAAACTAATAGCAACAGATAGTGCAAAATAAATATCTTAAATTGTAAAAAAAAACAATTTATTTTTACGTTATGGTTTCTGACTTGAAGCTTTAAGTAGTATGTGGAGATTATATAATTAAAGCTTGACCTCAATATTAGAGCATCTATCTCATTCCAAGAAGGCTGGCTATTTCACTCTCACAAGGCTGGTTTGTCTTGACTTTGTAAATCTACAAAACTTGCAGACAAGAGGTTCGCTAGTCTCGAATGATTTGGCATTACTAAATAATGGGGACAGGTCTATTTAAGAGTATATAAGACAGCTTAGCTTCATTTAGGTTAGGTTTCTAGCGGAATTTCACGCATTAGTTTTTTTAGATGTACTTATTTCTACTTTTGTGACGCAAGGCTGCTGAGACTTCTCCTCGGATACCATTTATTAAACTTCATAATTTTCTTAAAAATATCTCTCTAAAATCGTCTAACTTAAGCAAAAACTCGAATATCCTGTATCATTTACAAAAAACAGTCAATAAGATGATAGAATGCTCTTACCCTTTTACAATATTGAAGTGTTTGCTGGAACTTTCCAGAAACTTGACTCCTAAATGTATTACTTCCACGATATGAAGAAAGTTTCGTTTGATTTTTTGTTTACAGGTCGTGGTCACGATATCCTTGAAATATAATCACTTGTGAAGATTGTATCGACTATTTTTTAATAAAGAACGATCTAAAAATACAGATAATTATAACGTGAGTTTTGGACGACAAAATAATAATGCTAGCTCTATTGTGTGTACCTAACAGATATAACAATTTACAAATAGAAATATCCAATAGAAACGATATATCATATAGTCTCAATTTGTATCAATTTGTAAATTCATATTTCAGGACAGACAAAACCGAATAATTTTATTATATTACTAGCTGTGCCCGCGGCTTTCTCCGCGTTTTTATTTAATTAATTTATTTTATACATGTCTACAATAAAATTCTAAAATAAAAGTCTTAACCGTTTCTTATTACTTGAGCTGTCTGCCTGTGAAAGTCCTGTCAAAATCACACTCACAATCATAAAAAAAATTTAATAAATACTATTTTGGTATATGTACCCTGTGAATATACATACCTATGCAATTAGTAGAAAGCGATTACATTAATATACATACATATACTCCAATTTTATTTGTTTATAAGGATATGTTTGTGGTATAGTTCGTATCGTCACTAATAAATAATTTACAAATATACTTCTATGAATATTAGCCAAAATTTTTTGGTGATAAGATAGCGAACAGGCACACTGGTCTCCTGATGTAAGGAGACAACCATGGCCTATAGACACCATACATGTTGTAGGTGCGTCACTGTCTGTGGTCCGCAGTTAAACCGTATGTGCTAGTATATTCTTTGGACCGGAACATATCAATGTCATTATTAGGTATGGCGGTGGATCCTTACCCGGGTGAGTTGCTGCAAAGCACTCTACCACCAGTGATCATGTTGGTAGTGACCTAGTTAACCTAGAATCGTCTCTTACGAGCTGCCTTGTAGGGAGTCAGATGGTCTACACAGGGGACCGGGACCAACACGGGAAATATAAACATCCAGACGCTGAAATACAGACAAGTATATTCATGACACGAAATATGGCTGTTCCACTGGGAATCAAATCCAAGCCTCACGGATGGTCAGTGGTATTAGGCATGCAAGCTTAACCCTCGGCTGACGAGGTGGCCAATGAAATAAAACACCATATTAACAAAATTCTATTACCAGGTTGACATTCCACGATCAAATAGCTCGCGTTAATACCGAGGGTGGTATCAAAAGGCTCCGCAGCAGGTGTGTATGCATCAAGAGAATGGTAAATGTGGAGGAAGCTAGGCACTCGATACTGTCTGCCTAGCTCGCAAGGCATTTGGCGTGAAGATATGTGTGTATGTATGTATATTAACAAACTTCAAAATTCATTTCCCTCTCCGATTTTTTTATGGTTTAATGAATACTGAGTACAACATTGTGCTGTTATTCCAGTGCTTTAATAAAATACATAAAAACTTGATGAACTTTACGGAAGATATTTAAAGTAGATAAAATAAGGCATCAAGGCTATAAACTTTTTATTGTCCTTATTTCCAGTGAAATAAATTAATAGCAGAGTTGTTTAGTGGCATCAAAGCTCCAATTAGTGAACTTCGTACTTTGTTACAGTTATTTGGGCACAATTTGGTTTATTTTCAATTTTCAATCTTTCCTATGTAGAAATGTATAACGTTGACTTTGGGTATTCGTTTTATAAGGTTGAAAAATAAAAAAATCGGTCAAGTGCGAGTCGGAGTTGCGCACGTAGGGTTTCATACCATTATCTTCAAAAAGGCAAAATGATCAAGTTTGTCGTTATAGCCGCTATAGAAATACATCATCTGTAGGCATTTTAAGGTTCTAACTATCATCATCATTAAGTAGTATATTATGAAACAAAGTCACTTTTTTGTCTATCCTTATGTATGCTTAAATCTTTAAAACTAAGCAATGGATTTTGATGCGGTTTTTTTTAATAGATAGAGTGATTCAAGAGGTATCCGTGTGAAGCCGGGGCGGGTCGTTAGTTAATTATAAAAACAGCAAAAAAATTACGTTTGTTGTGTGGGAGCACCCTTTATATACTTATTTTATTCTGTTTTTAGTATTTGTGGTTATAGCGGCAACATAAATATATCATCTCTAAAAATTTCAACTATCCAACTATTACGGTTCATGAGATACAGCCTGCTGGTAGACAGACAGACGGACAGCGAAGTCTAAGTAACAGGGTTCCGTTTGTTACCTTTGCATATGAAACCTTAAAGAGAGATGCATGTTAATAAAAATATAGTGATACGTGGTAATGATTATTAGCCAATCTGAAGTAGCAATTTTAAGCGTCTTCCGTGAGGAAATGTTACTCTAACCTTCAAATCGGAACACGGTAACGGCAAGTACTGATATATTATCACAAGACAATATTAGGCGGTTGTGAGAATCCAAGTGATTCAATAATGTACTGTTTTTAAGACTAACTGTTGACAGCGACAGCGTAAATTTCACATTTAATGTAGGTATACTATATAAAAAGCATTGGAAGCAATGAAATTGGTTCGTCTAACGCCAAATTCATATGGGATCAGAAGCATATAGTTTTGATTTGATATTATTGAAACTTAAGATCCGATACTACGTACTCGCTTTCACTCGATAACGTCTCATCATAGCTCGAAGTTAGATAATTAATTGATGAGAACTCCTGTTTCCTACGAAAAATGAACGAACAAAACAGTAACATAATTTTTCAGACGAAAACTTACAAAAGTTGCCAGAATTATTCATATTATTTACATTATTATAACTGATGTTCGTATCGATTGCTTGCCAGAAATTAATTCAATTTTTAGGGGAAATCGTTGGGATTTAGATGGGGAAGATTTTATCATATTACCGATTGCGTCTCGGCGCCCTCATTTATATTAATAGCCTGCTGAGCAATTTTGGAAAATTATAAACAAAATACGACGTTTTAACATGATTTAGCAATGGAGATTTTTGATAGTAATCACAATTTGATGGACATGATTCATGTCTTCTGTAATCTGTATAAATCTTCCTTTTACATATAACGAGATCCTGGGTTTGGTTTTATGGGTAGGGCAATAAATTTTTATTAGTTTTTTCCAGTTTATCTATAAAACATAATAACGTTATCTGAGATTGGATCCAGTCGATATTATAAAAGATTTACCTTTATAAATATAAAAAAAAGAATTTACACTTGCCAATGTCGATACTTGGTGGAATTCATTGTATAACATTTTTTTCTTCGAAACACACACTTGTGCTATTCCACAATATTTTTTTATTTTAACATTACACTTTAGCCAATTTTAAGGGAAACCAGTTGGCCGAAGTGTAGTGTAAATTATTTAAAAAATGTTGTGGAATAGTACAATTGTGTTTTTTGAAGGAAAAAATGTAAATACAAAAAAACTAAATCTAAATTATAAAAAAGGTAACAATAATATTGCAAAATGTGTAGAGGATAAAAATTGCTTATCTTTCAATCTCTTTTATTGTCATCTAATATATAAAATTTCCATGTCACATTGTTAGTTACCGTACTCCTCCAAAACGGCTTGACCGATTTTTACCAAATGTTACATGCGTATTCAGTAGGTCTGAGAATCGGCCAACATCTATTTTTCAAGTGCGGGCGGTATGAAGTTCGCCGGTATAAAATGTATGTATTTAGAATATATAGAGGCGTCACAAAGATTATGTGAAATAAAATAATATTATATTCTATTCTATTCTAGATCTAGCACCTCGACCTTAGAACAGCAACGCACCAACTATATCTATGTTTGATTAAAGGCCGTGAATTTGTTTGCTGAATTACCCATTAAATAGTCTTCTATCAGACTTGTACTAATCATATTAGCTTAAAAGAGCCTCGGTGGTTAGCGGTGCGGGCTTCGAAACGCCATCATCGGTAGTTCACGGTTCAAACTGCGCTATGGACGTTTTTCTAACTTAAGTACATTTTCTGAGTGCTCTTACAGTAAAGGAAATAATTATCATGATAAAATCCGGGATTTGACCCCGATATCACTACGTACTATATATACGACGTATCACATAATGGGACCTAATATAGTCGGCTAATCGTTAGTGCTCATCCTCCGCCAACCTTTTTAGCTTATCCACGACTAATCAGATATTAAATCTGCTTCAATGTATAACTTCCTAAGACCCAATAAAGAACTTGTCCCTGGGGTCCAGCATTTAGTTATTACACGAGGTATCTGCTCCTGTTATCTCTGGCACGTGGCGTACACATCGATACCAGTATAATCCATCACCCCTCAAACTCTTTGATGTACAAGTTGCAGGACACGAGTTGAGGGTTACTTTGGGGAAAGCAATCGCGCAATCTGAGTGAATGATTTGATTTTCCTGATTAAATATGTATGTCTCTGCAAGCTTTAGATGATTTGATCAATACGTGTATTGCAACTTATTGATGAAAAGCTGGAGTTTTACCAGTCCAGGACACGTAGGTTTTTGCAACTTGTCTTTTTTTACAACTACGAAAGTATGTTTTGTCAATTCACTTGTATTTTTATGTTATATAATGCATATGCATATTATGGAGTTCTCCCCCGTGTTGATTTGGGTCCCCATAGACCATCTGTCTCCCTACCAGGCATCTCGTAAGAGGCGAGCACAGCTTAGCTGGGCCACTTCCCACAAGACTAGACAGCAACTCGCCCGGATAGGGATCCACTGCCTTACCTATTCCTGCCGCCGTATTGACATTGCTGTGTTTCGGTTTGGAGAGTAAGGTAGCCGGTAGACTTAAAAGTTAGGCATAATACCCTGTCATATGACAACGACACACCTGCAACATCTTTGGTATATATAGGTCATTTCCACCAACATAATATAAGATCTCATAGGACGGCGATGAAGAAAGAGTGTCAACCTTAATATTTTTTTCCAAATCTTTAAATTCCACGACACCCACTTTGGGAATCGCTGCCCTAAACTATTATTTGATATGATTAGGGTGACAAATTGACGTTTGCGTCAAAAGGACTGTCTTTTTCCCGCGTCTGACTGATAAATGCCAATATTTATCGTAATAGACACTGGGAAAGACGCACGTGAAAATTTAACGTAAATTGTACATATTTGCAGGAAACTCCAGGTTTACTCGGCAAAGTTGTTCGTGGAATAATAAAACACTTGAACAATTGCTGCTTTCTGTAGGTAATAAACAACAATTATATGGGAAATAAAACTATTCACTTTTAAATAGCACTTTTCATAATTCACAATACACTTTAATATGCTTTTTTTGTAAGTCAGCTAGATAATTTTAATTTTTAGGGTCTATGCCCAAAGTTTAAAAGTTGGACCCTATTATAAAGAGTCCGCTGTTCGTGAGTTTATTTGTCTATCACCAGGGTGTATCTCATAAACCACGGTAGCTTATAAGTTAAAATTTTAGCATATGATGTATTTATGTTGCCGTTATAATATAATATAACTAGCGGACGCCCGCGGCTTCGCCCGCGCGGATATCGGTTACCGCTGCAAAAAGCCTACTCAAGAAAAACATGGTCAGCTAAATAATTCGCAGGTCAATTCACAGAAACCGACACTAACATCGACGACGCAGTCATTATCCGCAG
>DVZL01002041.1:0-16152 GCA_018236625.1 Lasaia peninsularis
GTGGTTTTTTTATAGTATAAGACAACGAACAGGCACACGGTACTACGCAGGTGTATTTCAAAAGCTAGCTGTTGCCCGCGGATTTATCTGTGTCAAATTTTTAAATTGTGAACTATAAAATATTTTTACCATATTTTTCTTATTATATTTGTAAATGTGCAATAAAGACAAAAAGACATTCTATCACAAAAAAAGTATGAAATAGATTATGACTGATATTAACTGATGGTATAATTAAGGGACATATGGATCATTTTAAAGATACCATCTCTCCCATATCAATGAAGAAGTAGGCAGACGTTCGTAAGGTTGCCGGAGATTAACGTATAGAATGATATGTTGTTTAGATAAACGGAAAAAACTCATAAGAATAAATTGCCTTACTCGGGAATCGAACCCACAACCTGTTTCGTTAAAGTCGGATATCAACTACGCTCAACCTTAGAGACTATAATTTTTGTATATATAAATGAATTGAACAACACATCCGACTTTTTTATTTATAATATGTATAGATTAGCCGTGTTTTAGAGACATGTTCGGCTAAACAACTCAATAACCTTTGAAGAACCAACCGATAATACCAACTTTCAGGAACCAACCATAAAATGTAACCTAAGAACCAACCAAAAATTATGTTAAAGGTAAATTTTACAAAATCAATTATCAATATGGCGTCAATATTATGTAAGGCAAAAAGTTGGGTAAATTAAATTCTTTTTACATTTAAATAAAGTCTCTTTTTAAGGGTTGAATACGAGTATAAATAGAGTAACGAAGCTTGTTAGACACCCACACAAATATTGTTACATTCGGATATAAACAAAGAACAATGAACCTCAGTATAGAATTAAACGTTCTAGGGAAACCAACTCATTGTATAGAATATACTCTAAGAGCTGGTGACAAATTTAAGTGATATATAAAGGTTTGTACAGAGTTAATTTTAGAAATATATAAATAAAGAGTCTGATTTCGAAAACTAAACATTTTTCAAAACTACATATTTTATCAATGTAGAATCGTCAAAATATACAACAGAAAAAAATATTTAAATAAAAATGAAACAAATGATAAAGTCTCGCACAAATCCCGGAAGAGATAGGCAGAGATACATATGAACTCACGACTAGCCGACGATATTAGTTCCCATGATGTGACAGGTGGCAAGTTCGTCACTATATCGAGCAAAATCAAATGTCAATCAACCTTGACGGATAAAATGAAAAAACTCATAAAAACGAGTTACCCTAATCGGGAATCGAACCAAGGACCTCGTACGTCTCAGTCATATACCAACTATGCTCCAGCACAGAGGCAATTATATAAGATATAGAAATAAAATGAAACTAAAATATATATCTACACAGCGTGACCAAAGTACTAACTCTGTTTATTTCACCGTGGTGAACTAAACCTTGAGATAAGAAAATAATTCATAATGGGGTTTGAATCTTTATGACATAATAAAACTACCAACATTTTGTTTTTTTAATAATGGAGACCGATAAAATAAGTACACACGTGTAAAATATAAATAAAAATAAATTCGAGACATATGGCACACGAACAACACATTGGCGATTTACTTAGAAAAATAAAAATGGCGACAGATCATATTATGTAATCTATACAAAAATATTTAAATAACTCAATCGATCTAAAATTGCCTTTCACGGGTTTAGGGTTATGATGAGAATTTTGATGAGTCATGTTCATAAATAAAAATATTGTAATGAACTAAATTTTTATTATGCAGGAGAAGGCAATTGAAACTAGAAATGCAGCTCGGGGTCTAACCAGAACAGAATTCAACTTAAATCATTATTCCTCTAGACGAGCAAATATTTACTGGATCAAGTTGGTTCATTATAGCTTTTATTTTCTACTTTATAGTACCGAATGTGATTGGGTTCAAACAACGAATCGATTTTATAAATAAGCTATAAAGTATGGATCGATGTCGGTTGCTTAAGTGGAAAACTTGGCGGTGAAGCAAAACTCCCTGAATGTTTGGTCTAGACGAGTTATTAAAAATTTATTTTCATAGAATTCACTAATGCATCTGACATCGAATGTTCCCTCCTACTGAATGCACAAGAAAACAACACTGCTAAAATAATAAATATAATTTTGAAATTTTAAAACAAATATTTTGTTCATGAATGAATTCATGTTTGGCATATCTCGAATATTTTTAGGGTTCCGTACCTGAAGGGTAAAAATATAGTCCTAAGACCCCGCTATCCGTCCGTCGCGTCTGCCTGTCTGTCACCGGGATGTATCTCTTGAACCACTATGTCGATAAATACTAAAAGCAAAATAAAATAAATATTTTAGGAGTTTTACAAATAATGATACGGAGCCCTTTGTTTGCGAGCCTGATTCGTATTTGGCTAATTTTTTGGTTTTACGAGAAATATTTTCACAAAATGATAAATTTGATATCTGACAAAATCATTGTTAC
The DNA here is from genome assembly GCA_018236625.1 of Lasaia peninsularis. Taxonomy (NCBI): domain Eukaryota; kingdom Metazoa; phylum Arthropoda; class Insecta; order Lepidoptera; family Riodinidae; genus Lasaia; species Lasaia peninsularis. Next base: position 2,468 of record DVZL01002041.1, read on the forward strand.
TTTTGTTGACATTTAATTGAAATAGAATGCGCTTTCTTGGATTCAATCCAAAGACGACGTTAAGCCTGATGCTCGACTTTCCCGCCCACGGCATCTTTATTTTGGTTTCCTGGTTCTTTACGCAATAAATATAGGTTAGTTTTTCAACCGACTACAAAACGGAGGTGGTTTTCAATTCGCCCTGTATTTTGCCTATTTGGGTGTTAAGTTAGATAAAGTCTGTGGTTAAGAGAATAGGCAGTAACACACTTTGAAATATGAAAATAAAATTATAATATGTATTGTGTACACACAATGTTAGCCGACAGTGGCAAGCGAGCGTCTGTGTCCCAAAATGGAAATCACTGATGTTTGCTTATGACTAATAATATAATTAATGTATATGCAAGTATGGAGTAGGTACAGTATCTTTTATTTTGTCAAGCAAATAATTTTGTACAAAAAACGACCTCGGTGCCTATCGGCAATTTCCAACAGCAAGTGCAAGTATGCCTTTCACGTAAAGTTTGTATGTGTGTGTATTTGTTAATCTTTCACACAAAAAATACCTATAGGATTTTTACGAAATTTCACATTAATATTATGTTCTATAATTATGTACATATCAGAATAATATATACGCTACTTCTAAACCGACTACAAATTACATAGGAGAAACCAAGGACAACAGCTAGTATTAACTTAACAAATTCAAACATTTTTTGTGTTTGGGAATACATACCCTTCTACATATTAATCCGATTTTGATAATTTGTTTTTATTAGGTATATAGAATACTAGCGACCCGCCCCGGTTTCGCACGGGTATACTATACATGTTATATACATAAAAACCTTCCTCTTGAGTCACTTTATCTATTAAAAAACCGCATCAAAATCCGTTGCTTAATTTTAAAGACTTAAGCATACATAGGGACAGACAAAACAGACAAGCTCAAAAGGTTTTGGCAGCGTTTTCGAAGACAGCTCCCGATCGGCTTAACTTTTTCCGACATGTCGAACCTCGAGTAATGTCGTCAGTTTGCACAAAACCTATTATACATTAAAACCTTCCTCAAGGATCATTTTTCCTGTTGTCGAAACCTGTACGAATATTTGTGTAGTAGTTATTGAGTTTACAGACAGACAGACATGGAGGGGGACTTTGTTTTATATGTGTATGTGTAATCTCTTACATTTCATGAAAATTAGTTAAGCACATTTTTAGTTATACGAATTTGATTATACTTCGATTGATTATCTTCTTGCTGATATCAGATATCTATATACCTTTTCAAAACTTTTAAGAAGGAGTCTTAAAATAAGACTTAGGAAAAAGAAGGGCGAATAAATAAATATTACTGAACAAATTACACAAATTGATGTAACCACAAAGTAAGCTAATTATATGCTTGTGTCATGGGTATTAGACAACGATACCAATACATAGAAATAGTTAAATAGTTACCAGGTCATTATGTACGCTGGTAAAATACCGGCCTAGGAAGAATAGATATTTAAAACTTTACATATAATAAGATAATAGTTGTTTTATTACGTTGCACATATATAAGAAGGTTCAGGTTGCTGGTATCTCGATTTTCCTGTTTCTTAAACGTTAATTAAAAAACTATAGAACCAAATTTTAGTAAATATTTTTAGGATGGTCACTCTTTAAATCTTACCTAACTATGTATGATCAACATTCGTGGCAATTCTGCTACCAACTAATCAAACTTATTTTTACTTTCGACAATACGACTAATAGCCGTTTTCAATAACCTATCAACGATAAGAGATAGGGCTTCCTTAGATCTGTGACCAGGCAACCACTGCTATTTTTCAATAATTAACAAAGATATCTTAGCAACAAAATTCTAGTAAGTATATCTCTAACTGTAGATAGTTTAATGAAAACGGTCATAAAAGAAAGAGACATAACATCTATACTATCTGATTAGTTTGTACACGACATTTCTATAGACATTTAATCATTACCTAGGAATATATAAATTAAAAACTGTACAAGTTATTATATCTTGGTCAATCTGATTCAAATTTAATGTTCAATTTCTCTATTGATTTTATATTATTACAAAAGATAATTTATTTGAAGGATATGTTAATATCCTTCAAATAATTTAGGCAATGTGCGTTACAATTGGCACTATCGGTTTAGAGTTTGCATCTTTGATAAATTATAATATATTTGCAGTAAATCTGCGAAAACCCGACTTTAAATTCATTATTGTATCGTTTTCATTTATATTTTTTGTTATTGTTAATATTTCGAAAGGGATAAAGTTGTTACGATTGGAAAAAATGTGTTATTTAAATCAATATATAATTTATTAATAAAGTAAAACTATTGACATTTATTTGAACCACGAAACCTTAACCATTCTAATATAACAATAAGTGTGTCTAGGACGCTACTGAAATGACAACTGCGATGAATCATACGTTCGAATAAACTGTGGAAGTTTACATAATATGTGTATACAGATAAATAAAATCGGAGTGTCTGTTTATTTGAGCAATATTAAAATAGCTGCTTTTCACTAAATACATATACCAAAACATTTTTTTAGAATTTTTGCTTGTCTTTCTAATAATTCAAATTATTAAAAATTAAATTGTATTAACTGATAATATTGTTAACGTTCTAATCATTCAAACTATTAACAATTTAAATTATTATAACTATAACTATACAACAGCAACTAATATCTGCGAGCACGGAGTAAATATATTACTTACATTATTATTACATACATTGTACTACAGTCTGGACAATGGCGGGATACCCTTCGTAAAATGTGACTCTTTTGTGCTCTTACAATAAATTGTTAACAAAATTATAGTCTAGAAAGTTCTCGTAAATACAGTTGGCAGTTAGTTAATTTAATAAGCACCTAGCGATATAAATTTTGATAATTGGACCATGAATATTTTAGACCTTTCCTAGCAACGTCTTGCTCCCCGATCCCATTCCGTTTCGGGTAATTATTTTAATTTTAACGACGTTATTCGTTTACTGTTTACTCTCTATTAAATGTTTTTCCATTGGTGTTCACCATTATGTAAGAAAAGAGACACATTCATAAACGTCCTATGAACAAAATTATTACAATTAAATGATTTATCTAGAGGCTTAAAAATTAATAAAAGCAAAATTAAAACCCACGACATTTAAAATGTAATTGTAAAAGCATAAGATATTAAAAAAACCCCTACTTAAAGAATTTGTTTGACCCAATTAACTTTATAAAAAACAAAAAAATCTGACACGGCTGCTATTTAATGAACAAGTTTTGGAGTTTTATTTATTTATTTGTTACGTAAATGATTTAGAGATTATTTATATTTATGCTAAAGTCGTAAATGGTAATTGCAGCTCCCAACGATTTTTTTGGTTTCATACCGTTGCGGATAAAAGTATTATATATATTTTTTAATTGAATAGGTAATTCAGGGGTCAGTTTCATGTACCAAGGAAAATGTAATGGGTATTTTTTTTACCCTCAGTAAAATTTCTGAGTTTAGGACGAACAAAAACATAGGAACACTACGTGTCTCTGAATTCTACCTAATCTAGGTTTGGACGTTGTTTCCCTTCTTGGTCGGGTCAGGTGGCAGTTTACTGTTTTTACCCTTTGGATACGGTACTTAAAAAATGAAATTGTATTGATTATAATATAACTCAAGAATTTGGATTTATTTTCGTCCGGAAAAATAATTGGAATTAAAACATTTTAAATTCGAGAATGAAACCATGTCCTGGATCAGATGCGATGAAGTACGTCGGAACAGCTAGTTTTGTGTAAAATTTTACCATTACAGAGCCAATGTATTAACAGTTTTCCTGTTAATACACTGGCTCTACTTATTATTATGTGATTTATTTCCAGTGATGTGTATTATTAATACACATCACTGGAATTATTGTAATTCCAGTGATGTTTCTGTTTAATCTCCAAATGTTGTATTTGTCATGCGTCTCTACAAATCAAAGAAAACTCGATTTATTTCGTACGTCAGTTGGTAACAAATAAACAAAAGCGAATTGGAATGTAGTTTTCTGAAAAAACCGGAGACAAAGAGACAAGAGTAACATATGCAGCGCAGGTAAGGGGCGTCCTGTCCTAACGAAGAGAGCGCGCTCCTCGAATACTTGATGGCGATTTGAATTTTAGTTTGTTTTAAGAATAAATCCAACTTAAGATAGTTTTTTTCTGAATCTGACATAGAAAACCCCTTTTTGAATCCTCTTTGAATATGGTCATAATAATGTTAGATGCAGGAGAAAGTAAGTAAAGAAACAATTTTATCGAAAATCTACACTTTTTAGTAATAACTAACTGACTATCATTACCATATTTGCCTTTTTATATTTACCATTATTTTTTAATATTAATTACTAGGTATAGAATGTTAAGCATTTTTAATATTCTTTTTACTATTTTAAATATTGCATTACATTTTTGTGTTTTGGTTATCTATTTTAATTTATATTTTTTTGGATATAATTAATGTTTTTTTAAATTTTTTATTACTATTTTAGTCTGTTAATAAAAAAATATTTTATGAATATTCAGTTTATCTGAAAAACATGTAGTTGTCTGTCAGAGCTTCGATTTGTGCCTTATATGACTTGTCACCTGTCACAACATAGGACCTAATAATCGGCTATTCATGGATGCCCTATATGTATCTAACTCTGACAACCTCTAGAAGGATATAGGCGTGGCAATATTTATTTCAATAACCAAACCAGAACCAGATGTTATCACCAGTGACAAAAACACACTTATTATTTAAACGCGTTGACGGGGAAGATATGTACTCAAGTACAATTATAATAATTTTGATTTTAATAATTCTATCTATAATAGAAAGACAGATTCGTTATAACACTTATAATTCGAGATCTGCTGGACCAATTTTCATGGTTTTAGATTCGTTGGATTTGTCTCCGCCACGGATAGCAGAATACATCTTAAATACAAAGAAAATTGGATGAATAAAAAATCATGAATATGACTTATTTTCAATATATGATTAGTACATGTCAGACATTTGTTGTCCTTTCCGTCAAATACTGTAAGTAATGATTGATATTTATGCATTTTCTGTATTTTTTTAATCATTTAAAAAGGTTGAAGAGTGCATTAAGCAGATACATAGAATTTCCTCAAATATTTATGCGTCCGTCCCATAGACATGGTCCGTAAAGAAATAATGACTCCAATTGTAGGTAGTTAGTAGGTTAGAACAGTAAACGTAATTAATAAGGTAACGTAAAATTCTGTTTGTACTTTTTTTAAATTTTAATTCTCTTTCTGTATCTATAATTCATCATAATAAAATAATTTTATATATCTATCTACATTAATATTTATTTTGTGTCATTGTATTATGTTCATCAAAGCCTAATTAGCTCAGCTAAATAAAACACAACATTCATTGACTGTTAGGCGGTACGAAGTTGGCCAGATCAGCTAGTTATACCTAAATAAACCGTTCGTTTGGACTAGGTTTACAGATAATCAATCCCTCTTTTTGTATACAGGTAAATAACCTTGATTGAGCAAAAAAGACGAAAGTACCTAATATAAAAAAGAAAAAGTAATTTTATTTTGTAATACTTATTTGTAAAGTTGAAAATTTCGAAGGGCTATCACATTCAGAAACCAATTCCGAGTTGACTGTCGCCCCGCTTCTCCGAACAAATAATTTTCCCGTCAAACACAATATCCAGCAGCAACAATGATGCCAGAGTGAAAATGTCAACTTTGATTTTTACCTACACTTTCCCAGAAATTGGGGTAAGAGGTTTACTTCGAAATTTCCGATAAATCCTAATTATTTTTTCAATTTTTAGAGTTCCACAACACAGATAACAATTGGGAATCCTTTATCTCTGTTAAAGTTCTCTGGTAATGGGTAAGAAGTGAATTATTATAATATTAATATGAAATACTAGTTGCAGCTTCCAACATGACCGCTGGTGGTAGAGTGCTGTGCAGTAACTCGTCTGTGTACAGATCCACCGCCTTACCTATTCCAGCTCCATAATGACATTGTCGTGTTCCGGTTCGGAGGGTAGGGTAGCCGGTAGACTTGCACATCAGGCCTAATAGCCCGATTACAGACAGTGACGCACCTACAACATCTATGGTGTCTCTTACCATCAGGAGATCCGTGTGCTTGTTCATTGTCTTACCTCATAAAAAATAAAATAAAAAAAAGCTCTACGTAAGTTATTTAGTTTATACAAACTTTTATCCCCATTTTATATCATCGCAAATAATGTTTCAATTTTAAATTAATGAGAGCTATTATTTTTTTAGTATTATGCATATCGATACTGGAAATATGAAAGGGCGTAAGGGACAAAACCTCGAAAATGAGTTATATATACCATAAGATTCAGAATTTTGAGCTCTATCGAATGGTGTATTCGAAATAGCGATATATAAAAAAATGTACGTTACGACCCATTTTTTTAGCTATAAAACGTCTAACTAACAAAAAAAATTTGCGTATAGTACAAAACATATTTCTACTTAAGAAAAAAAATGACTTAACGTACTTTTATTTAACAACAAGTCCTTTACGCGGTAAAACAAAGACAGAGTTATGTTGTCAATTTAGAGTAATTTCTAATCACAATCAAAAATAATTAAATACAATTCATACATAAATTACCTTTTAAAAGGACACTCGATTTCTGTTGACAGTGTTAATGCTTTGATTGAGAGAGATTTAAAAAAAAACCTCCGTCTTAATATGGCCTGGATTCATGGAAATCGCCAGAAAAACAATATTTCCACTACCAGGTAATGATTTTAGAACACCAAGATATTATAAACTGGGAACAACGATAATTTTTTTACTCCAACTAGGTACTGTAGGCAATGGCGAATCAAAGACATTCGGATATGCTCTTTTAAAAAATATCACCCATCCATAATGAAAGTTAAGTGCAGTATGGCTGTGGACAGCGCAACAAATGATCACCTTGCAGAAAAACGAAAAGAAAAAAACCCACAGGAAAAAGCGCTAAAAAAAGGAAGAAGACGAGAAAAATGATTGAAAATAAAAACCAAAAGTAAGTATAACACTGAAAAACAAACTGAAGACAATATAACCCACGAAGAAGTTTCCCGGAATTCAAATGACTTGGCACGTCGCGTCTGTACAAAAACAAATTGCGAATTTCAGTAGTAAAGTATGAAGATTTAAAAAAAACTTTGTACTGTTAATAACGATCGAGGCCCAAACGATTCCATAACGAGTATTTATTTTTTATTTGCATCACAGTCGAAAATACTATCTTACAAGATGTTCATTATTAAGTAGTTACAAAAACTATAATTACTCACCTATTGATTTTTTTTAATCCTTTAAAATGTTGATTGATAGATAAAGTCAGTAAACTCCACTACAACGTTTCTGCTGTTAATAATTATAACGATAGTCGTTTTCAGATTATGAGCAATTATTTAAGAAAATAATTTAGAGAATAATGAAATTGTGAATAATGTATTTGGGACTCTATCTTCACGGCTGTAAGGTTCAAAATTTTTTTACGTTCAAAAATCGTGGCCACTCTTACAACAAAATGCAATTGAAAAACTAGTATTACTGTTCTTTACGCCAAGTAGATAAGTAACACGCCAAAAAAATGACGGGTGCAAAGGTTTTGTTGACACTTTTTTTGGTCGTAAGGGACATGCTATCTCTGAAACTACATAGTATAAGACAGCGAACAGATACATGGATCTCCTGATGGTAAGAGACAACCGTGGCCTATAGACGCCATATATGTTGTAGGTGCGCCGCTGCCCTGTGGTCGAGTTGTTAGACCTTATGTGCAAGTCTACCGGCTACCCTACCCTTCCGACCGGAACACGACAATGTCATTATGGCGGCAGGAATAGGTAAGGCGGTAAATCACTACCCGGGCGAGTTGCTGCACAGCACTCCAGTGGTCATGTTGGTAGTAACCCAGTTAACCTTTGCTTGCCTATTACGAGCTGCCTGGTAGGAAGGCAGTTGGTCTATTCTACATAGAAGACCCGGACCAACACGGGGAATAGTTAAATATTGACATTAAATATTGAAACAACGTGCAAATCTAAGAAACTTTGTTCTAGAAGTCATTCAGATATATTCAATAGCTGAAAAGTTAAATTAAAATTTGTCACTTTTTTTTGTTTTTTGGCTCTCATGAAAAGTCGAACTTTGTCCCTTACGCCCTTTCATATTTCCAGTATCGACATATAAGTATTTCAAAAAGACTTGGTTCTATCTAAAAAAACATAACGCTTGAGATTGGGTTTGTGCCCGAATGGCAACAGACTTGCCACCTATCGAATATCGTTGGCTAATCGTCGATGTATTAGTACGTGTCTCTGTCTTCCTATTCTGTATTTATTTCTCTATTTTATTTACTTAAAAAACAGATAATTACACTTTCCAGTATAACGTTTTTATATCCTTACAAACACCAGCAGCCCTAAAACCTAAATACATTCACTTTCATCTCGTTAAGACAACAAAATGTAATAGGAAATCGTATTACTTATACTCCGCCCCGTTCAAAATTCATTAAAACCTGTTCTTACGCAAATATAATAATTTATTTAAGCAACAAAAATCCCCAAAAGTAATATTCATTGAGGCGTAATTCAACGTTAAAACGGAGATGTAAAGGACGGAGAACGTATTAGGGAATAAATAATTCATCATATCTTTCGCCGTATTATGTCATTTACGCTGTTACCTTTTAGAGAGTATTTACACAAAAGAAGAGAGAATCAAAAATGATAATGGTATGCAAATCTTGGGCTTGCTCGAGCACCGTTTGTGCGTTTTTGTCCAGATGAAAGAGAAGCGATAGGAGCACTTGATTGACTTTGTAAAGTGTCTGAAACCTACTATAATTATATGAAGACACGAGGGGTGACTTGAATATTAAAACTTATATTATACTAATAATACGTTGAATAAAAGTATGCTGTAAATTAGTCATTTTTAAGTTTGAAACGTGATGGAAAAAAAAAATAGAATTTCATATGATATAGTTTATAACTTAAGAGTTTCCCAAACCGACATGTTTGTCTGAAGAGTCTAATAAATGGGGTGAAATCTAGGCATGACATGCCACACTAAACTCTCTGCCTACCCCGCAAGGGACCTAGCGTGAACTTATCATTCTCTTCATGCATACACGCTGGTTTTGGAGACTCTTGACACTATATTATATTATTTAATAACATAAGGATACCGAAAAACTGATAGGAGAATATAAATTCATACATACTTATTATGTGATATATTAATATGGTTTTGACTTATGGGTCATAAAAGTGGCGGTGAAGTTTAAAAAAAATTGTATCTACAAACATAAAATGCAAACGACATTTTGCATGAAAAAATACAGACTTAAGTAGGTAAAGTCCAGAAACGGCGCGTCGAATATAAACTTATTTTTACGATTTCCGTTGTATAAGTTCTTCTACCGAACCATTGGAGCTGGCGTTAAATTTTTTATTTATGAGACTTGTTACCAGTTGTGAAAAAAGGACGATATTTATCGTCGATAGCGTTTTGTATTATTTAGTGCGATGTAAAAATATTTATCACGATGTTTGTTTTATTAAAGTTTTGGCCACATATATTTTACATTTCAGGATCATATTTAGGTGATAATGTAGACAAACTGAAGATCACAATGTAAGAAATGTATTATGTTTAATTTGGCCGCATTAACCATTCTAGATGCTCAGATTCAATTACCGATAGGGGCAAAATTCGTGCGACGACCATGGGTATATTTATTTCCAGATTTGGGAATTTATTAATTTATTTTATGGGAAAAGGCTTATAAATTATTAACTTTATCAACTATATTTCTAATATTATAACATCTAATAAATATATTCTAACAAGCAGGTGGAGCATATTATTGTATATATATGCGGCGGCACATGTTAGGTTAAACAGGTTTTATGCTTAAGATAATTCTAGTGTCCGTATTGTTTTAATGTGTGTGTGTTTTACACCCGTGTTTGTCCTTTGTGTAGAATAGACTTATCTATTCCTACCGCCATAATTTTGTCATGTCGTGTTCTGGTCTGGAGGGTAGGGTAATCGGTATACTTGAACACCAGGCCTAACACCCCGGCCATAGGACAGTGACGAATGTACAACAACTTTGGTGTCTGTAGGCTACGCTCGTCTCTTACCATCAGGAGAGCCGTGTGCTTGTTCACTTCCTTATTCCTTCAAAAATAAGTTTGAAGTGCTACATTCACACAAACCACAATGTGGTTAATTAATGTAGTAAATGTTCAATAAATAAATAATAAATTTTGGTTCTCTTTTAGTATTTTCGTGGAAAACCTTGTATTGACAAAGCCCTAAAACACACGTATATAATTTGTTTTAATTTGAGGATAGATTATTCAATGTAATTGTAAAATGTACAGAGTAGTATTGATTTTTATAGAACTTTTTAGCAGGAACTTTTTAACGGGAGTTTTATCAGACTCAAACATTTTTGGTCGAATCGAACCTATTTAATTTTTTTATTAATTAAATTAACATATATTAAAGTGTAATAATATAATAAATTTTCGTCCCAGGGTACTTACTAGGTATTCTAAAAACGCGTAAAGTAGGAGGCAATATTTTGTATGTTGAAACTATGTATTTTATATTCCATTCCATGAGTAATATTCATAAATATTAATGAAATCATTCCACCTAACAAACAAAGTTTAAATTGATTCCAAACTATCAGCATAAACAAATAGCCACTCAATTTTCAGAAGGCAAATTTTCCACGCGATAGCTCCGTCCCCCGCGTTGACATTCTACGTGTTACTTTTAACAAAAGGCCAATCCATGTGAAATGACATAGGCTGACAGCATCCAAACGACCGATGAACATTATCACAAAATACCCTTAACTCGATTCGTTCATATAATATTCATGACGCGGTGCAATCTTTCAAAAATTGACACCTTTTTGCCGGGGTCTGGAGACCCCTCGTTTGGGTCGGACAAGTTTTTTGTATTTGAACTGGTGAATAAATTACGTATACAAAAGATCTTGTGCTTTACGACTGTGCTAATTCGTAATTTAGATGTGGACAAAAATCTTTTGAATTCTAGTCAGGTTTTGTTCTTTATTACGGGATTTATTATATTTTTAACTGATGAGAAAACGAAGGTTAACAAGCGCTGTATTTTTTTGTTATCACATAACTTTCGACTCGGTAAACCGATTTCGATGACCCTTTTTATTTGAATGTTGATATTTCCCATGCGGTACAATTCAATGGACCTATGTGATAACTCCAACTTCATTATGATGTGTAAGAACTCCTTCTTTCCACATATTTTGTTTACAAAGATGTGTAAGTTTTTAGCAGTTTTACTGCGTATAAATTTTGCTAATCCGTTCTTTGAAATTTCGCGTGTATTAATCCAGAAATTGATTAAGTGTTAGAATTTTGCAACGACTTACCCTGATTTATACCTATTATTTATTTCTGCTAACGTACCTTGAGAGCTCGCTACTGTCGTGTCTTGAGCATAGGGTAGCTGTAAACTTGCTCACGTCAGCTTAATCTCAGGTTAGTCGCGCAAGACCTCTTATGTCTATGAGGCACGAATATTTTTACTGCCAAGAAAACTATATGCTTATTTCCGTAATAAAAAACAATACAAGAATATCTGCTAATATACAAAGTAAATAATGAGACACTACATAATTTTCTTAAAGGAAAAAAAAATTAGCTGACATATTTCACTATCATTTTAGTACAAAACGTGAACAAAACCGTACTGCTTTTACAATACTAAATAATAGATATCGTATGGGTTTACACTTTTGTATTTTTGTAATACAATTAAAAGCATTTTAATCACATTAGATAATAACAAACATCACCAATAAAATTAATGGCATTGGTCAGCAATTCCCGAAAAATGTTAGAGGGTTGACCTATGTACACATTACTTAGTAATAAAGCTTTAAAACAAATAGTGTACCCAAGGGAGTACCACAGGGAGCTGAGAGCCGATCAAATAGATGGAGGCTAGGTGAGGAGCGTCCCACGTCACCGTCCACCGCGTAACTCGAGTTGATTGTTTGTAGTACCGACATGGATTTTTCCACTTGATTGTCTGATTTGATTTACCAGAAAGCTCCTTGGATTGCACTCCAAATTGATGTGTAAGTTTACCCTATACTAAACGAAAAATAAATATCGTGTATTACGATTGAGTTACGAATGCAGTTATTGGTACCAGCTGGCCAGTTAACTGATCAAATCACTGATAATTGATATCATAGTGAATAGTTTAATTCGTAGTTAGTATCGTACTAATAGTAATTATTATTAGAATCTTAATATCACATCTTTATTTTGATGATACCCTGTATTATTAATGCGAACATTGTAAACAAGGACTAGCTGAACCGGAGAACTTATAGCAGCTAATAACAATTTTAGTATGGGAAAAAATAATTATTTCGGAATGTAATATGTTCTGAATTTTTTTCAGTTTTTTTTCCATATGAATCTTTTTCTGACAATAACTAACAAAGATAAATAATTATAAAAAATGTTTCATATGTTCACGCGCGATGCCATGACAAAGGGAAATATATTATAATAAGTAAATAAATTATAGATTAGTCGTCGGCATATTGTGTATTATGAATATTGTCTGGATGTTTGGTAAATTTATTTTGGTGTCTATTTTAGTTTTCCTAATAGTATCTTGTTTGCTACTACATAGAGAAACTCATGCCACAAGTGTTTAACACACGGTGACTAAAAAATGGCGATACTAAGAATTGGTAATTTCTGTACTAAAAACACTAGCTGCTTTTCAAAGATGATAAGTTTTGAAAACAATGTTTATAAGGATTACTTATTTTCTTATAAGAGTTTATAAGATACCCGGGGAGACTTATTGACATTCTACGACCAAATAGCTCGAGTATTATCCGAGGGTGGTGTCAAAAGTCTCCGAAACTGGCGAGTTTGTGTGAAGACATTTAAAAACGTGGCAGAAGCTAGGCAAGTGTACAGCCTATCCTACAAAGGACCTGGCGTCAAGATATCTAAGTATGTATGATACATACTTATATATCTTAACGCCTTTATATTTAAAAGTGTTTTTCATTTAAATATATGAACTTAGACAAGCGCTGACGAAATATACAATATATAAGATAAATTATATCACAAAATCTTTTGTCATAATTGATTTATTATCGAAAAAATAATTTCATAAAGAGTTATATATCGTAACAAAAACATTTAATACTCGTCACAAAGGAATTTATAAGTTATTTATTTGTATTATTTTTACCGTCACCCAGATAATGGCTGCCACCCTTCAAAATGCTTCCTGACAATCTCGCCGCGACGACAAGCGTTTCAAATCTCCATCATTGTCCACTTGTCATTAAGTTTTTGTATCCCCCGTCTTAAGTCTTGCAGCTTATTGTACAAATACACTGTTGTTTTAGATTGATAGCTTGATAAAATAATATTATCGGTTTGTGGTTACTCTGCGACTGTCATTACTATTAAGATACTATTATTTTTATAAGGGAATGAGACAGTGAATAAGTACACGGCTCTTCTGATGGTAAGAAACAACCGTGGTCTATAT
>DVZL01002042.1:0-16144 GCA_018236625.1 Lasaia peninsularis
TGTACCTTTCGAATGGTGAAAGAATTTTAAAAATCGGTCCAGTGGTTTCGGAGCCTATTCATTACAACCAAACAAACCAACAAACAAACAAACAAACTTTTCCTCTTTATAATATTAGTATAGATAAATAACATATTCGAATGTCGATTTTCATCGATTCACTGAATCGCTTCAGTGCTATACATATTTCGATATAAAATCTAGTGATCTAAATAAGGCAAATATACAATAAATGATAATTAAGCAGATATATTCGAATGTGGATGGATGTAGATATCCGGGGAGACCTAGGTTGACATTCCACGACCAAATAGCTCACACATTATCCGAGGGTGGAGTCAAGTCTCCGCAACCGGCGTATATGCATGAAGAGAATGGTCAATGTGGAGGAAGGTAGTCGATACTCTCTGCCTACCCCGCAAGAGACCTGGTAGCAAGATTAATAAAAAGGATGACCTATTTTACATAAATAAAGTAGGGGAGGAATACTACCTGTCAGCCCAAGCTTCTGACGTTTAGAAAGAGAAATGAGATTGCAGAAGTATGAGATTAGAGAGAGATAGATAATGCAATTTTGTCTCTCTTTTTAACCAAAAGACGATTCAAGGCCTCTCAAGTCTTATCTACAATACCTACTCTATTTTTTTAACTTATGTCTAGCGTAGATTATAAAACAACAGCAGGACCCTGCGTAAGCTCAATAATAACAAATTAAATAACAAACCAGAACACGACAATGGCGAGTACTGACGCTATTGTGCGAGGAATGGGTAACAATCCGGGAGAGTCGTTGCAAGACTCTACCACCTACAGGGTCTATTGTCATCAATACCGTGACACGGTATTGGTGACAATAGACCCTGTGCTCGCCTCTTACGAGCTGCCTGGGTGGAGGGCAGTTGGCCTATTCTACAACAGAACCCGGACCAACACGGGGGAAAAAATATATAAAAAATTTCGGCTCAATCGGTTGAAGATAACTGTTTCAAAATTGAATTCTCAAATTCCACCCGAACATACTCGTACATACTTACATACATTTACTATAAGTTAAATAAAAGCTTTTAAAAAGCTTATTCTAACAAAATGGGAGCCCATGTATCCCAAATACGGAAACTTTTAAATATGTAATGTCAAATATAAGATACAAAACTAAGATTATTTTTTATACACCAACTCTATTTCTATACAAATAAATAAAATCGGAGTGTCTATATGTAATATTAATCAAAATAACCGCTTTTTACTAAATGCATATGCGTATGTTTACAACGTACTACATACCAAAATAACAATATTTTTTAGAATTTTCTGTCTGTTTGAACCCGCTAATCTCTGACACCGCTGGATCGATTTTGACGGGACTTTCACTGGTAGCTTGATTTAATAAGAAAAAGCTTAAATTACTGTTATTTTACATTTTTATTTTAAAAATGTATATAATAAATAATTAAATAAAAACACGGACATAGCTAGTATTACATAAATTCATACCACAACATAGTCTAAAACAAATTCACTTGCCATTTCTGTGTGTCCGTCTGTATGCTTAGATTTTATTATTTGCTACAAAATTCTTAAAAATATTTTGATTTTGCTTTCAAAAAAGTTTATCTTTTTAAAATTTTTTTTAGTTTATCTTGCCCACTTCTTGTATTTGAAATATGGTTTTAAATCTTAACATATAATAAAATCGTAACTTTTCATGGTAAAAAAAACATAGTGGGCGGGCTTTTTAGACGCAAGATATAACAATGTTTTTTTTACTTTATCTGTTTGTTATCTTTATGTATGAACACGTGACTCTGAAAAACGGCTAAACCAATTTGGATGCAGTTTTCAAAAATATTTTGTGCTGGCCTTCACTTAACATTTAGTGTTTATTTCATTTTAATAGGTTAACAAAAAAATAAGTTATATCATTAAACGGAAACGCGGAAAAGTATCGTAGTTAAAGTTTTTTAATTAAATTTCGTCTTTGTTAGCACAGACTATAATCGAGTTGCTCTGAACTTTGGAACGTGATGTTTTGATAGCAATGTAATTGATTCATAATTTTTAAGTAATTATTAATCTTTATGATTTATGAGACTAATGTTATGTAACAATATAGACAGAGGCAGTAATGGATTTACGCATAGGTCCGTGAGGCCTGGGCCTAGGGCGGCACGATTTGGAGGGCGGCAAAATTTTCAAAACGTTAACATTTCATAGATACATTTTTACTGTTTTTTTTTAAATCACGTCTGATCTTTCTGTTTAATAGTTCTATTTCAATAAAAAATATATATTGATAACAATTGTGAATCAATCTGTAGAATTTTATTCGTAAAAAAGGGCGGCGTATCATCATACTGGGCCTAGGGCGGCAGTAAGCCTAAATCCGCCATTATGTATACATTATTGATGGACTGGTGGCAAGTCCATCGCCATCGGACACAAATCCAATCCAAGACGACGTTGTATTTCAGTTAAACTAGAAAAACACATGAAAGTTGCCCTAACCGGGAATGAAACCCGTATCCTCGTGCGTCATAATCAGGTACTGACTACACTTTACCACAGAGTCGATTAAATATGCAAATCAATAAGTTTTTGTTTATAAGATATGATAGCGGACAAGCAATTATTTCTTACCATTAGGGGGTTCGCCCACTGATGGCAAGACACAATCGTGACCCATAGACACCATAGATGTTATAGGTGGGTCAATGATGATCAGGCTGTTAGAACGATCCCTACCCGGGTGATCCCCTACCACCAGTTATCATGCTGGAAGTGACCCAATTAACTTATTCTCGCCTCTTACGAGCTGCCTGGTAAGGAGACAGATGGTATATTATACAACAATGCTGGAAACACTGACAATGTCGCAAAGCTAATAATATTCGAGTGGACTGCGACGTAATAAGTGATGTATGTGTGTTTGTGTACATTCAGCATTAAGATCACAAACAGAACTATAAAGTCACACCTCTTATCAGAATGCACTAATTAATATGTCGCATCATTATATTATTATTATATTATAATGTTTTAATAACCCTAGGTCAATGCTACACTTGTTCCTATACCTGAGTTGGCGATGACTCACAGTGATCTTGTTTATTTAGATAATACATACGTTTGCCAGTGAGAGGGGGGCGTTAAAAAAATCTATAATTGTTTTTAATTCTTTCTCTAAGACTCTTGAAATCTGCTTCTTCACTGTCCATGAAGATAGACTGTCTGTAGACTACACTTTAAACAACGACCTGTCTGCAATATTAAACATCTATCTCATTCTAATAGGGTCAGTTGTCTCACGTCCACAAAAACAATTAGTTTTAACTCTGCCAACTTTATAAAACTAGCAGAAAGAGCTTGGTCAGTCTAGACAGAGTTAGAAATGCTACGTTTTCCGTACATGTCTTTGTTAGCTTCCTGCCTGTGTCTCTAACACATGACATTCGCAGAATTATTGTTTCAGAAGCAAAATACGTCATATGTAAAAAAGAAAGAGAAGAGCATAATTGACTGCCATTTTTATATAGGAAAAGTGAAGTTTGTCATATTTACATTTAGGGTTTTTGGCTAGTTCGACAAAAAGAACGAATGCAGCCTGGCGTCTAATACCGAGTGGCGAGCCGTAGAATCCCCGAAGAAGCCTTAAATCAGTAGCCCCAAGTCAAGGCTCGGTCTCCCTCCCCGTTGGTATTGCCGCTGTACATAATCCCACCCAATTAAATAATGATTTCTGGACTAAGTACTCTGTTCGCTCACAAAAGGTGATTTTTTCGAAGAACACAATATAAATATTTATTGTAAGTAACACGAAAATTTGAATATAAAAAATGCTTAAAAGTTAGTAAAATAATAATAAAAAAGAACAATCCTCTGTTATGTGTATTAAAAATAGAATAAAATAATAATTATCGCTTTCAAAAATTAAAGTTTTCCGGGACAGTAAATATATTTTAAAAAAGGTAAATCTAAAACAGTAAACCTCATTGCCCCGGTCAAAGATCAAATTGCACTGACACTACATGATATGAGCATTTATTTACTGTTTTCTTGATTAAAAATAATGCATTAGCAAGGTGACCGAGACCAAAATAAGTAAAAATAATAAGAAAATACCTAATAATATAGTAATTATGAAAAAATACTTTATTTATTGTCTAATAAATTTAAACGAGCAGTTATTGTATATATATCAACGTCCTTGGAAACGCCTCCAACGATTTTATTGAAATTTTGTATTTCGTCTCCACAACCGGCGTTATTAGATACGTATCTATATTACGTATATATTTATTTATGTATGTGTATATGTGTTATACATGACTTTAGTATTTCTTGTTATACATGCAACAGAAATATGTCATCTATGAAAATTTCATCTTTCTAGCAGTCATAATAAAAAAATAAGTCTGTAGGCAGTGGCGTAACTATAACGTTCGGGGCCCTTGGCAAATTTATCGGAAGGAACTATTTTTTTACCAAATGTGTAATGATAAATCGCTTGTCCAGAAGAAAAGAGTATCATGTCAAAATTTTGCACTAACCGAGTAAATAACACAGTTAGAATCAAAAAATTACGTTCTACCTTTTAAATTAAGTAGAACGTACTTTTTTTACAATTACCAAAGTTATATGAAGATTATGAGAGTTAATTAATTAATGTTAAATAGATTCGGTTTTACCATAAGAAAAGTTAAGCTTTTCCTGAAAAGAAAGTATTGAGAGTTATTTTATTCATTTATTTATTTCAAAATCTTATTTTAAAATAGAGTGATTGTTGAATACAGTTTTAATGGTTTTTTTAAACAACTTATAGTATTATAAGGAAACAAAAATATATGTATGATTTCAAATCTTTTTTTACTTTATATGTCACAACTGCTTTAATGAGCAATTATGGGAAAAATATTGGAAAATTAAACGCATATATCTCGAAAACGAATAAGTTTTTTCATGATTATGATTTTTGTTTCTGCATACTAGTGTTCCGCCCTTCTACCTATCTTAAAGGGTGTCCCTTTTTCCCGGACTGCCTGTATACTAAAAATATAATAACAATGAAGTCTGATAACATCTAAAAACTTTGAGTGAACGTCTAAATGAAAATTTCAAAGAACTATTTCTAATATCGTTCGGAAGTGTATTCCAAAGGCGAACAGCTTGCGAAACAAAAGATTTATTAAGGAAATCAGTACGACAGAAAGGAATCTACAAAGAGCTATAGAATTAATACAGTATTTTTGCGGACAAGCGAAATATTGGGAGTTGGAATTTTGCTTTGATCGGGGGCCCCTTCCGGATGGGGGCCCGTGGCATTTTGACGACTAGCCACCCTGTAGTTACGCCACTGTTTGTAGGTGTTCAACCTAGAAGATACTGTGCTCATTATAAATAATCTTTATTCATGCCAATAAGATAATGCAGATAAAGCGCAGTTCAACAATTTGGTCACGTAATAGATAATAAACTTTTCGTTTTCGATCACGTAATTTTTATCCACGTAAATATAACCAGACACACATCCGGGTTCATAGTGTATGAGTATTTGTAGAAACATGTTAACTAATAATCTTTAGTAAGTCCAGTTCAAGTCCAAGACGTATTAAATAATAAAATATATTTTCTAAACCGTTCGAAAGTTCCAGAATCCAGAGATGAATGCCCAACTAAGACTCCGCTGTCCGTCTGTCTGTATGTCTGTCACGAGGCTGTATTTCATGCGTTGTGGTAGATAGACAGTTGAAATTTTGACAGATTTTGTATTTCTGTTAGCTATAACAACAAACACTAAAAACAGAATAATATAGTAATATTTTTGCCGTTTTTTATAGAATAGTAAGGAACTCTTTATGTGCAAGTCTGACTCGCACTTGGGTTTTTTTTATTACGTTATAATTATTCATTAATTATAACAAAATCGGGTCTTAACACATGAATCGACTTAGGTTGCCTATCTTTTCCAGATTTAACATCATCATTGAACGTAGTAAAACTGCAAAAACCGACTTCAGCTCTAATCTCGAGTCATCTAGATAAATAGATTTTTTGTTGGTATTTCAAAAAACGCTGAACCTGTTACATTAATTTTTATACCCAGAGTTAGGCAAAATGTAATCAGATTAACGATTAAGTATTGCGATTACATAGTTTATTCTTCAATCATTATTATAGATTACGGAAATTAATCAAGAAAGTAAGCGTAGCGATGATTATTTTTCAATTACGCTTTTGATTAAAGCATACTATATTAAAAATTTGAAATTTAAAATAATTATTTATATCATTAGTCATATTTATTTTTGACTCGTCTCGTGAATTAAATTTTTAATAAGTAGTAAGCTAAAGAAACTAATTAAGAATTATTTGTTTGTGTGGTATTGGTAGCTTAAATTAGATTCAATAGTACCCTCTTTTCAAACATCTCAGAATAAGTCACGGGCATAGGTAGTATTATATAAAATACAAAACATTGATAAAAAATGTTTTTAATTTTTAATCAATTCATATGGGGGTTACAAAAAAAGAAATTTGGTGGGATTCCCGTCATCTTTAAGTTTGGGAACCACTGAAATTAGGTATGTTCAAGCGATTCACACCTTGTATAAAAATAAAACCAAGATCAATTTATTTATTTTTATTAATCAAGTCTCTCTATAATAATGCGGTGCTATTTCTATGAGCCACTGCTTGTCTATATTCATTATATCTCGCATGTATGTTTTGTCGCCAGAACTCTGGACACTTGCGAACACCAACCTGAAAACATCAAATATAAAAATATAAACGTTATCTATGTATCACATCCTCAAAAATATAAGGTATCAAGTCAAGTTTTTGTAAGCTATGATTTTTAATGCTAGAGGCACAAAATGATGTTTTTAACGTTAACGTCGAAGTTTTCACTTGGGTAGTCCAAGTTCGAACCCCGCCATGTACAATTAAGTTTTTCTGACTGTTCATTTGGTGTAAAAAAATATCATGAGGAAACCTGGATTCATTGAATTCGACCTAATTTAGGTTTGGGTCTAGTTTCCCTTCTGGGTTGCAGAGGTCAGATGACAGTTGCTTGGCGTAAAAACTGGTGTCCTAGTCAAATCCTCTAGATTAGGTAGCCGACTCCGACATCATCTGATATAATATAAGATAAGGCTAAAATGAAAGAAAGAAGTTAATTGAGAAAAGTTGCCATGTAGAAAACCAGAGTTTTTTAATGTATTTCAACTAAAAAATCTACTTTTTTGGATGTATGTATAAAAATCAATTACTGCTCTTTAGTCTCGCTAAAACTAGAGGGACCGATTTGACTAGTTTTGGTTTTGAATTATTTGTGGAAGTCCAGGAAAGGATTGAAAGGTGAGTAAATAAAAAAACACGCTAGAAATGTGATAAAAATAACAATTTTGTTTTCCCTTCGAAACTAAACAGGGTGTTACACATTTGATGTTCATTTCATTATTCAGAAATCGATTAAATTCAAAAGTCGTTCAAAAATTAAAATACATTTAAAAGTGCTTTTTTTCATAATTTTTGTTTTTTGTAATTTTGGTTTTCATACTTTATAAGTATGGGCAGGACGAGGATTGACGGGACAGCTTATTAATAATATTAAAAATTATATCTGAACGTAATGTCAGGCACAACTTCTACTATTTGTATGATAAATATAGACGTTTGTATTTCTGGGTCTAAGTTTTGTTAAACTTATTTCATTATTTCTAAGCATTATAATTATTGACTAACATCCATAACAATTAACACAAACATGTAATTTGCTTCCTTTAGAATTATATTAATGGGAAATTTGTCCAGAGATAGTTATTATGGAGTCTATAAGCCATGGTTGTTTCTTTCCATCCGAGAGCTGTGTGCTTGGTCGCTGTCTTGTCCCATAAAAAATCCATGAACTTATTGCTATCTTAATTATAAAAATCTCGTGTTACGCAACAGATTTTGATACGGATTTATTGTCACGAATTTTAATGATTTAGTTGATGACGTCATTATTTTCTCAATTCAAACGAACTGCCTGCGTGCGTGCCTGTGTGCGTGCGTGCACGCCCGCGTACGTGTGCGTGCGTACGCGTGTGCGTGCGCACGCGTGTGTGTATGACTCACCAGGAAGGTTGCTGCTGATGAAACATACAGCTGTCGGGGCTTATGTACAGTGATGCTCCTCGAACACCACAGTAGTTTCCCTCAGGAGTCAGCCGAGCCGCCTGCGGGAATATCCCGGACACCACTGATTTCATTACTCGTTGGCATTTTCCTAGTAGGTAAAATAAAATGAATAAATAAATAACATCACGCTCATATCCCCGAAGTGGTAGACAGAGGTACATACGTAGCCACAATTAGCCGATGATAGTAGGTCCCGCGATGTGACAGATAGCAAGCCCGTCGCTATATCGAAGACAAATCCAATCTCAAACAAAGTATTCTTTTGCAGATAAACAGAATAACCTTATAAGAAACTTCGCCACTGTTGTCAAACCCGAGACTCAACAACAGTGGCGAACCTAAAAGACAATTAAAACTATCCAATCGGTCAAATTATTAAACACTTATAGTGTTATGTTATATAAATAGTGCGTGTAAAAAATAGATAAAGGCTTCAAAAATAGGGTAACCATCTTTTCTGAGAACTCCTTAAATAACAATTTAGGTATATTTTTCTTAATTGTTATTTTCATTAATGCCTGTATTTTATTTATAGCAAGCAACAATTTCTATGTATTGCATAATTAAAACATATTTACCAAATGTTTTACTCGATCTATACCTAAAGGACTGAAATTTATACATTCAGTTCTTGCAATCTGCAACTTTAAATAAAGAGCATGTCAGAATGTTTTTCGTATTTGATTTGACCGTTACATGCGAAATATAGAGCGGAGGGAAAGTAGTGACATCTAGACAGTTGAAACTTTCACAGATGATATATTTCTTTTGCCGCTATAACAAATACTAAAAATAGAATAAAAACATACATAAAGGGTGATTTCATACCACAAACGTGTTTTTATAGATAACGGTATGTTTTTACTATTTTAATATCATAAACATAAAACATTTTAAAACACCCTTTATTAATATTAAATATTTTCATAAATTGCAAACACTGAAAATACTTTTAATATTATCTTCAATTGTTTATGAACACATAAAACATACCCGTTCCCAAATCTGGTCCATCGAAAACTTTATTCTCCAATTTAAATTTATCCTTCACCAACTTCTCCAAACTGCTTCTGATCTCACTCGCCTGGGCAATAACAATTTTACAAAATAAATAAATATAGTTTCGCCCATATCACCGAAGGGGTGGTCAGTAGTACAGTTAATTAAAAAATTAGTACTTATGCACCCAAGACTAGCCGACAATATTAGTTCTCATAATGTGACAGGAGGTAAGTCCGTCGCCATTTTGGGCTCAAATCCAATCCAGGCAACGTTGTTTTTTTAGGTTAAATGAAAAAACTCATAGAACAAGTGGGAGTCGAGAATCGAACCCGAGGTCTCGTAAGTCAAACTCAACGACAGAGCGATAATTGTTGTATAAGAATAGACACGTACAGGAATAAAAAAAAATCAAAAATGCTTATTTCTTAATACAAGCCGTGCCAGATATCAAAGAGTTACTGGAACATTGCACTAATGCAGACAATCACCAATAGGTGGAAAAGTACCGTGCAGCATCTCGTCCGGAGAGTTACTACCACCTACCCTATCCCTACTGTTGTGTTCCGGGCTAGAGAGTGTAATATCTGGCATGCATGCACAAAACCTAAAAATCCCGGCTATATAACGGTGAATTATTAATAACCAGTAGTATAGGCGACGCATATCTGTTAACATTACCAGTTACCTGCATGTTATCTATCCTATAACATAAAATAGGGTTGTACAAAAAAAACCCATACCTTTTCCATAACTCTATAGTTGAGATACATCTTCTGACACCAGTCTTTGCACGCTTTTCTCCTATGTTTCTCATCAGCTGATTGTCTTACTCTAGTATACGCGTCGTATATATTTAAGTACATGATGATATCGCCTTCTGCAACCTACAATTTAAAATATATATATACCTACTTATAATTTAAAAGAACTAAATCGATTTTGATCAAATTAACAAAATATATATATCTGCGATTTTACTTAACCCTAACTCATTCAACACTTAACACAAAATCACATCGTATACCATACATATGTCACAGTCCATACATATATAACATTTTTGTATGTCTGTTTTTTGTTTCGGCTAATCTCTGGAAAGACCGATTGTAATGAAACTTTTACTGGGATATATCCAATGTAACAAGGAGTAACATAGGGTTTATTATTTTATTAATATTATGTACGATTCAAACGCGGACGAAGTTGGGGGCAAAACTAGTGTATTAATAATAATCATCTAGTTCTTACCTCGAAGTTATTCCTCCGGGACACCCTGGCGGCCGAGCTCTCCTTTCCTGACGTCTTCACGAACACTCCATCAACTTGCAACATAGCGACGATTGATAATATTTCATCTATACATCCGTATTCACCTGAAAAAAATGCTTTTATAACAATGTTTTTATATTATGCAAACAAGTGGTAGATACGTCATCAGCGCTCAAAACGCGTGCCGTCAATTGGTCCTAATTAGGTCCAATTCACATATATAGTTGTCTTTTTCACTCTTGTGATTTTCATATTTTTTGTCGCACTTATAGTGTTTGTTAATATATGACGGAACAATTATTTCTTGTATCTTGTATATAAAATCATTGTTTTATAATGAAATCTATTTCTAAACTGACGAAAAATGTATTTATAACGACTTCACTTTATGGAAATGAGAGTTAGGTATGTCAGAAGCAGGATGAAAGTAGGATAAATGCGGTTCGGATTAGAATAAAAAGTTCTACGTAACACTCGCGAAACGCATTCTTAATAGTGTGATCGGAGAAAGAGTGGGATTGAAACAAAATGTCGGTGTAAAAATGAGAAAGGGCTACGATGGTTCGGTCAAATGATGGTAAAAGATTTCTATATCAGATATTCAATGATGTGGATGGCTGTAGGTACTCAGGGAGACTAGGTTGCCATTCCACGACCAAATATCTCGTGTATTAACCGAGGGTTACATCAAAAGGATCAAGGGGTGTCAAGAGGATGGTGTCAAGAGTCTCATTGTATTTTTATATCGTGACACTTGATACTCTCTGCCTACCGCTCAAGGGACTTAGCGTAAAGATTCGTTTGTTGTTTGTTCGTTGAATGTTCGATTCCTGTTTTTTCAGATCATTTGAAAAACAGAATTTCTCTTAAGATTGGATTTGTGCCCGATATAATATATACACAAACATACACACATATATTCACGATAGTCCCGAGGTAGGCACAGAGTATCGAGTGCCAAATGTAAATAACATATAAGTTTAACAAGAGGATTCAGAGATATAATGATATGACATACATACAAAGATACGCGCAAAATACATTTAAGCCTAGTTGCAGAATATACTTACCGCTACTACATAGCATTTTAGCGTACATCGGCTTCAAAGGAAGCTCCGCCATTTTGACTCCTATGTCATCTGTCAAATTGCCATCTTTGTCTAACGCTTGTAGTGCGTACAACAATTCTATCCCCGCCAAAAGGCTTTTGGCTGGTGGTGGAGTTGGGAACGTGAATCTGGGGTAAGCAAAAGTAATTATCAAAAATAATTTATTCAACAAAATATAATTGACCATCCCAATAATAGGTTTCAGATTTAATTATCTGTGGATTGCTAAGGAATTCATAATTTAAATAAATTTTATAAGGAAGGCATTTTGTTTGGTGTCACTGTTGTCTTTACTAAAAATCAAACATGGCGGTTGCAAAGTAGCCTACCCATGAAGCTAAAAAATTTTCAAATGTGTTATTGCTAACTCACTCTAGACTGGTAAACCTCTCTTTCTGTTAGTTTTGTGAAGTTGACAAAATCAAAAAGAGCCGACTTTATGAGAGTGAGATACCCGTCCCTATGAGAATAAGATAGATAATATTAAGGACATATCACTGCCTACTAAGAGTGTAATCTTCAAATAGCTTTAGCTTATCCTGGCTATTCCTGCCGCCAATTGTATTGTCATGTTCCGGTTTGGAAGCTAGGGTAGCCGGTAGACTTGCACAATGGACATCAGTTCTAACAGCCGGACCATAAAAAAAAATGTGTTGTTCGCTTTCATATTAGATATTTTACCGTAATAAGTTATGTATCCCCAAAGCCTTCAGCTGCAGCAATACGGCTGAGAGATCGCTGCGAGACATCTCTGGAGGTATGGATGTGGTCAGTTTGTCGAAATCAGCTTCAGTGTATAATCTAAAACGTTAATACAAGCTTCTATTTAACTTGCAATGTATGTGTGTATGTTTGGGTGAAATCTTTCAACTTTAGAGCAGATATCTTCAACCGTTAGAGCTAAAATTTTGCAAGTACGTTCGGTTTCCTAATGCAAATAGTAGAAATAGTATAAAGAGAACAATAACTAAAAATTAACAAACAATCTGGTCGTAGTTAGGAGTGTAATCTCCATATAATACTTTAGCTACATGACTATAACTAAAAGTAGATTTTTTTACTTTTTATTTTTTATTAAGAAAAGAGGTTTATTTTATTTATTTGTTTAATACTTTTTGTACATCATATTATACAAACATGTTATACAAAAGGCGAGCATGATGCGTATAGCATTCTCTACCAGCCAACCTTGGGACCAACCGAAAGAAAGAAACAATAATGGCAAATAAATAAAAAAAAATTAGATACACAATAAAAACAAGAAAAATACAACTTACAAAAAAAAACTAAAAATATATCTAATTACAACAGTACATAAAAAGAGAATAAAAAAAATTAAATTGAGTATTTTTTACGAATAAAAATTTTGGTTTTTTCCAGTTCCTGTAACCATTAGAGGACCTCGGGAAATATACCTACACTGAGTTTGGACCAGATCTCAGATCAGAATTAAATTTCAATTATTTAATTTCAACCACTATTCAAATAATGAGGTCTTCGTGAAGCCTTACCTATAGCATTTCCCTCGTCCAGTCCGACCAGCCCGACCGGCGCGTTGTATGGCGTTCTGTTTGGCTATGGGACATACACACACAGACTCCACGC
Organism: Lasaia peninsularis; assembly: GCA_018236625.1. Taxonomy (NCBI): domain Eukaryota; kingdom Metazoa; phylum Arthropoda; class Insecta; order Lepidoptera; family Riodinidae; genus Lasaia; species Lasaia peninsularis. The sequence goes on from DVZL01002042.1 coordinate 13,167, forward strand.
CCACTACCGGGTCAAAATACGGCAACTTGTGGAACCCACAGTCTATTACTGAAACATTCACAACTGTTTTAACAGTTCAGTTTTCACAGAAAAAGTTCCAAGTACAGAAACATTAGTCTTTGTGATGTTAGCGGCGCGAACCACTTTTATCAGGTTACTGTCATAATGTGACAGAAATCTAATATATAAAATTTCCATGTCACAATGTTAGTTAGTTACCGTACTCCTCCGAAACGGCGTGACCGATTTTTACCAAATTTTATATGCGTATTCAGTAGGTCTGAAAATCGGCCAATATCTATTTTTCATAGCCCTAAGTGATAAGAATTGTTCAATTTTTTTTATTTAGCTATAAACAAAGTCATCGGTCTTTACTCAAATAATGAAAAAGAGTTACATATCGCACCACTAGATCTAAAGGGAGCTAACTCAAAAATCTCAATTTTTGAGTTAGCTTAGGTAGGTCTTCATGAAATAATAATTCAAGAAATCTAAATAATTTCGGCACGCAAAAACGATCGAATTATTTGAATGTTCTAGAATACCAGAGAAGATAATTAAAATTCGAGTTAGATCTCTTTAGATCTAGGGGTGCGAATATATTAACTAGCCGTGCCCGCGCTTTCCTCCGCGGTTTTATTATACAGTTTTATTTTATACATTTCTAAAATAAAATTCTAAAATAAAAGTAGCCTATGCCGGTCAATTTTGACGGGACTTTCACTGGCAGACAGCTAATTTAATAAGAATAGCCAACCACTTTTATTTAGTTAAATCGAGTACATCTAGTCTTGAATAAGCCCATACTTATACTTACTAGGGATACGATTATTCCTGAAAAAGATCGATTTTAAAATCGATTCGAATCCTAACCTGATAAATCGATTCACAAAAAATCGAGGTATAAAAGATCGTTTTTTAAAAAATCGATCTTTTTTCCAAGTTTCCAAGTTTGTTTTGCGTTTCAAAGACAATGTAATTACTAATCAAATAATAAAAAAAAATTAAATATAATAAATAACGATTTCTTATCGGTATAATCAGGGAATTAAATAATAGCAATTATTTAGTTACCTTATCAAAGTATTAGATCAGCTATAAAACAAGTCATTTATTTTCGAAATAGAACAATTTAATTGTTGCAAAGTTGAGAAAAAAGAATATTTAGCTTATAGTTTCCAATACTTAATATCCAAGTAGAAAAAATCGAATGTCGATTTTTAAGGTAGATATGTCGATTCACTGAATCGATTCAGTACTACGCATCGATTTGAGAAATCGATCTTTTTGCTTTGAAAAATCGATTCTTCGATTAATCTATCACAGATCGCCATCCCTATTACTTACCATAAACAATTCCGGGTATTGTTACACTAGTCTCAGCTATATTAGTAGCGAGAACCACTTTCCTCACATTCCTGTCGGCGGTTTGGAACACTTTTATCTGTTTATAGTGCGGGAGGCTGCCATACATCGGCACTATTGATATGTTATTAGCATTAATACCGCTGGGGAATTGCTTTCTATATTTATTTTTCTCATTATTATCAGTTGCATATTGTTGTAATATATCCAATGCTGAGATGATTTCCTCCTGAAAACAATATTTAGCAGTATTATAATAACATGCTCAGAATAATAAAGTCATAAAACTCATGTAGTAATAACATTTGCAGATTTATTTATTGCTAATTGGTATCGCCTCTGTGGTGTAACGGTACGGCTGTCGGCTGTTAAGACCGTTAGCCGCGTGGGATCCCGGGTTTAATTCCCAGGTCGGGCAACATTTCTTAAATGTTTTTCAGATTTTTTTGAGTAAGCATTACATTGCCCGAGATCGGAATGTGCCCGAAGTGGCGATAGGCTTGCCACCTATCACATCAAGGCCCTAGTACCTTGACTAATCGTGGGTGTTCTAGTACATCTACTGGACTCACGAGTCGTGGATATACTAGCATCTGCCTACCCCTTCAAGAATAATAGGCGTCAGGGTATTTTTTTATTGCAGATATAAAATTTAAAAGTCCAGTTAAATATAAAAATATAAACAAACAGATAAATCTTTTCAAATTTAAAATATGTATATAGATAAAAGAAATATTTATTTCATATTATTATCTTTTATTACTTACTAACATAATAAATATTTTAAGAATGCTAGAAACTTCATTTGATCAATATTGTAGTATTATAAGAATATTATTGTTAAACTAATTATTGCTTCTGTAGTCGAGAGTAGTCAATTTCCGACTGACACACTTGGTCCTAGGTTCGATTTTCTTGTGGGGTAACTTTTTGCCTAAGATTGAATTTGTGCCCGACATGGCGAATGGCTTGCCACCTGTTACATCATGGGACCTAATACCGTCGGCTAATCTTAGGTGCATAAGTGTGTACCTTTTTCAACGAAACACATAGGACATAGGACATAGGCGTAACGACATTTTTTTGATATCGTCATAACAAATAAAAACGAGTATTGAGAAAAACGTGTTTTTAATTTTTTGTTCCTCAACCAATACTCAGTACAGAATACCGATATAGGTATACAGATCGGCGAAAAACAGTCATCACCGCCATCTTTTGTGAACTACGCAGACTAAAATTGTGGAGGTTTTTTCAATCGATAGAAGAGAAAAAATGAAATCAAACTGCATTTTTATCTCAAAACGATGATTTCTTGTTTTACGACAGTTTTTCAGAGGATGTGCGATACATATATACAAAAATCCATAAACAAAGTGCGGTCTGGTAAAAATAAAATCACCTGTGACGTGAGGAAAGCCAAGACATCACCGAAGGGCTCGTTCTCATGAATTTTTATCACCGTATCTATTGTAGCCTTCACATAGTCCGGTACTGCATCTGAAAATTATTATAATGTTTGATTTATTGACCTGCGTTTTTTTTATAGTATAAGACAGCGAACAGGCACACGGGTCTCCTGATGGTAAAAGACAACCGTGGCCTATAGACAC
>DVZL01002043.1:0-16139 GCA_018236625.1 Lasaia peninsularis
CCCCCCCCTGGGGCGGCGGGTGGGGGCCCGGTCAGGGTGTAAAAACAATTCCCCCTGCAGAAAAAAAAAAAAAAAAAAAAAAAAAGGGGTAGTTTTGTTCAATTGACGGAGTAAAGGCGTAACAAATATACAAAAATATTTCGGAAACCTATTTTTGAAATCGGTCAAAGTATTGAACAAACATTTTCATAAACAGTTTCTAATCTATATAAATTACACATCTTAAACTAGACAAAGCAAGTTTCGAAAAGAAGGCCTTGGCAATTCTAACCACTCTGGAGTGGCTAGTAATTTCAGAGCTTTTCTTTGTTCCCCGTAGTATTAGTGAGGAGCTTTTATTGCGGGATAAATGCGGTTAAGTCTGATGCAGGTTACAGATTAATTGCGGTTTTTTGTCAACCGTAAATTATCAGCTCTAAAATACGATTTTTTCATTTTAACTTGTTTTTGAACATGCACACGGATCTCCCGATGTTAGGAGACAACCGAGGCCTATAGAGCGTAGATATTGTAAGTACGTCGCTACCCTATGGTCAGGCTGTTACACCTTATGTGCGAGTCAAAGACCGGAACACGACAGTGTCATTATAGAGGCAAATCGTAAGTAGTAAGGCGGCGAATCCCTACAATGTTATTGTAACGGCAGGAATAGGTAAGTTGAATCCGGGCGAGTTTTCTCCCCGTGTTGGTCCGGGTCCTCTGTGTAGAATAGACCAACTGCCTTCCTTCCTGGCAGCTCGTAAGAGGCAAGCATAGGTTAACATGACCACTGGTGGTAGAGTGCTGTGCAGCAACTCGCCCGGGTAGGGATCCACCGCCTTACCTATTCCTGCCGCCATTATGACATTGTAGTTTTCCGGTCCGGACTATATGGTAGCCGGTAGACTTGCACATAAGGTCTAACAGCCCGACCACAGGGCAGCGACGCACCTACATCTATGGTGTCTATAGAAATTTAAATTCAATAAAAAAATCTGGCAAACACGCGAGTAATAGCTACTTAGAATCCATTTTTGTATAAAAAAACAATCAAATATTGTAAATTGTGTAAATGAATTGTGTATTAAAATAAACTATCTTTTGTTTCAGTTTTACACCCTATCAAAGTAAATATTTATGTTGGCTGCGTTTGACGGAACGGAATATCCACTTGGTTAATAATATTGTCCATTGAAATGTCAATAAACGTTACTTATACATTTGTGCCTTTTTATTAGAATACAAGTCAAAAAACTAACTGTAAAAACTAATTGTAGATAAGTGACCAAGGTCTGTAAGGCATCATTTGCCCTATAGTTCGAGGGTGCAATTGATGCATATACCCGAGCTAACTTCTTTGCTTTACATCTCGATTGTGAGGTACGTAGAATAAAAACGGAATTACAAGAATAAAGTATGTTAAGAATAGTCTCGGAGTTTCAGGCAAATATTGTTTTTTGATGTTTAGCTTCCATTTTCCTCGAATCGGGAGTGCAGCATATATTTTCATAACTTGAAGAACTTATATTGTTTCCTAACGTAAGAACGTAATTATAAAAAAAAACAAAAACAAACAACAATTAAAGTAAAAGTTTTCTATTCCCGCCTTTTTTCATTAAAAATAACGAACTATGTAAATACCTTTCTATTATTTTTTTCACGAACGTAATTGAGCTACGCCTATTATACTCATGCGAAGATAAGGCTGAATAGCGATGCAATCAATCTCTTTGGTCATTGGGCTGAATGCTTGATGTCTATTGCCAGTAAGATGGTTAGATTTGCACGAACTTTTTAAAAAAAGTTATTTGTTTTTTTAATTACTTATTGCCCTAGAGCTTTCCTAGCTACATTATTACCCTATAGCGGCAATTGGTCACTTGAAGACCCTTTTCAAGAAATAAAAATAGAAAGTTCTTTACTTGGTTCTTTTTAATGAAAAGGCGGAAAAAGAAAACTTTTACTTTAAATGTTGTTTCTTTTGGGGTTTTTTATAATCACCTGCTAATTAGGAAAAAACATGAGTTTTTCAAGTTATAAAGATATAAGCTGCACTCCCGATTGAATGAAAATGGAAGTTGAAGCAGCAATTACTTAATGATATTTTGCCGGGAACTCCGAGATTTTATTCCATACTTTATTCTTGTAATGCCGATACCTACCTCACAATCGAGATGTAAAGCAGAGTAGTTAGCTCGGGTGTAATTATCAATTGCACCCTCGAACTATAGCCGCCCTCGCTGCGCTCGTGCGCGTAAATATCTCGGGCTACAACTGATGCCTTACAGCCCTTGGCCACTAATCTACTATTAATAGCACCTTAGGAGTGTTATGTCCGACTACAATAGATGTATGATCTAGGTAAATGACATTTTATGCTATTCCGATCGCGGGTCATAGTATGTTAATATTGCCAACGCCAAACTTGTATAAGTACTGTGTTATCGTATATACCTACTACACAAGTAACTAGCTTCTAGTCTACGCCTTGAAGTACGTTACAAATAATGTAGTAGGTATTCTGAATGGCATATCTACAACGTAATTTAATTATATATCGCCTCCGTGGTTTAGAGTAGTCGGCGTCCAGCTTTGAAGCACAAGGGCCCTCGGGGTCGATTCCCGAGTAGGGAAATGTTCTATGAAAACATTTAGTTTATCTGAAAAACATGGATTGGATTTGTACTTGATGTGATAACGGACTTGAGTCCTGTCACATCAAGCAGACAATCAGGTACACAGGATATTATTTATTTATTTTATATCAACGCGTTGTGTTTAAGAAAAACTGATAAATGATCTGATAATTAAGATTATAGAAGCATTAACTTCCAGATCTGGTGTAATTAACACAATCATATTTAATTACGGTCAGGTATTTCAAGGTCACACAAACTAAAATATCAGTTTCATATTTTTTAACGCTGCGTTTTTTAACATGACTTGGCGTAACATAATGCCAGGGTAAATCAAAACATTGTTACAAAAATAAAAATATCATTAATAAACAAAAGATAAGCGGTCGTGGTTCCAGCTCTCCATATACAGACCAGTAAAAAAGCTAAAAATTCCATAGTAGTAACAAAACCAGCATTCCAAATTAGTTAATGACGCAAGCCGTTGATGAAGTCCCATCTCATACATGTTATATCGATATTTTCTTTTTATTCGTCTGTGGCAACCCAAACTGACAGTTAGTTTCACATGAAATTTTATTTAAGAAACTTGAGAAATATGGCATCAGGGGTAATGCATCATCATGACATCAGGAGACCCGTGTGCCTGTTCGCTGTCTTATCCTATAAAAAAGCTATTTGGAAAATAGAAAACAATGTATTGAGATATTTAAAGTAAAATGAAATCCTAAGAAAGTCTACACTTAAAACTATTTTTTGAATAACCGTGGTTTACCACAAGGTAGTGTTCTAGGGCCATTACTTTATCTGACTTACATAAACAATCTGCCTGATGCTAGCCACCATGATTCCATATTATTTGCTGATGATACTAACTTTCTCATTAAGTGCACAAATAAATATGACTTAGTTGAACAAACAACAAACACTTTGAATATAGTGATGGAATGGTTGAATGTTAATAACCTTAAAATAAATAATACTCAAAAAAAATTAGTTGAATTTCAAGCACATTACAAAGAGATTAAAAAAATAAATGTATTTTTAAATAATACAATAATAGAGAATGTAGATTCCACAAACTTCCTAGGAATAAAACTTGATGAGTTTTATAATTGGAAATAACTTTGTAATAAAGTTGATAGATTTGTATGTGTATTGAGAAGTTATTCTTATAAGAGAAGTCTGTTATACAATACGGTATTCCTTTTTGGGGAAATGCAGTCGAATTGCTCAGATTCTTTGGGGATCAAAAAAAATGTATACGAGCAATATGTAGTGTCACCCAGTTATCAGTTACCTTACATTCATGTAAACTATTTTTTAACTCGCTCAATAGTTAATAATACACAAAATTTGTTTCAGACAAATGGTGAACCGCCCGTAAGCTCTATATGAAATAAACAAAACGAAATTTATTAAGTAATAGGTATCCACTAGAGTTCCATTGTTAAAGCTTAATCAAAATTATAGAATTAGCCATCATTATGCTCAGTATGGTATTTTGAAAATATGTATTTTTAATTAACGTTACAGTAATTCCTAATAAAAAATATTACTTAAACTATATAATAATTGTCTTAAACTTAAAAACCTACATTAGAATTTAGGACACCTAACGCATTCAGTATTTATTTATTAGAGTTTGCATCAGCGCAATATGTCCACCGTACAAATGTGGCTCATTTATTATGGAATCCTATTTTCTGGCTTTGATTACACATATGTGAGCTTTCCTTTTTTATCTTAGCTACATTAATTTCTTATTTAACGCTTCGTTAGACGAGGTTCGCGTAAACTCGGATTTAATTCCAGACACGCTGAAGCTCGGCCAATATTTCTGGATCTGGATCTCAAGAATATATAATATTGATAAATATTTATGCGTTGTAATATATATTTTTCGCTATACTCATAGCATAAACCTAAAATACTTGAGCACTTTCTAGGAGTCGTTCTCTAATCAAAGAATATTAAAGGAAAAAGTGGTACTCTTGAAACTGGAAAATTGGATGGCAATATCAATGTATAGGCTACACATTGATATTGCCATCGTGACGTCAGCCATTATGTTCCAGTTTGAAGGGTAGAGTAGTAAAGTAAATCTTCCCCGTTTTCCTCGTGTTGGTCAGGGTTTTCTGTATATAATAGATCTTCCTACCAGACAGCTCGTCTCGTAACAGGCGAGCATAGCTTAACTGGGTCACTACCAACATTACCAATAGTGGTAGAGTGCTATGCAGCAACAACTAAGGATCCACCGCCTTAATTATTTCTGCCACCATAATGACGTTGTCGTGCTCCGGTCTGGAGGGTAGGGTAGCTAGTAGACTTGCACATAAGGTCAAACAGCCCGACCCCAGGACAGCTGCGCACCTACAACATCTTTGGTGTCTATAGGCCACGATTGTCTCTTACCAACAGGAGACCCCTGCGCCTGTTCGCTGTCTTATCCCATAAAAAAAGTCTATTACTTTTCATATCAGATATACGCAGTTAAAATCATCAGCCTCTGTAGGCGGCGAGTATTTATTACCACCAGGAAAACTGTTTCAATTTTAAAATAAATTATAGGTATGTATATCACATAATGTTTTTAGGGGGCCCTCACTGTGAGAGAAAAACAGAAGATAAAAGACAATTTGGCTCCGTTTATAGCAGAATGTGGGGAGATGAACCCAATAACCGATGAAGAAATTACAGAAATCTTTGACAAGGCAACGTATACCGCCCTAACTCTATATTTCAGTGCTTGTATTGCGAGGAAGATAGAGTTTGTAAGTTTTTTCCTTTACTATATTAATACACCCTAACTCCAACGATTCTGATCTGCGACGAGAGGTTCATTTCCCGACAAATCTATGTGGTACAAGATTTCTTTGGGTCTGGGTAATTATGACATTGAATTATTTTTATAGAATTTATTTATAAAAGTATTTTAATTAATAGTAATTGGGACTATTAAGTATATATGTAGGTATACTAGCTTTCCGCTCGCGGCTTACCCCGGTTTATTAAAAATATAACCTGTTTCATATGTCTACGTAGATCACACTATAAGTGCGTGACTTAAAATTACGCCTTATATATAATAAATTAATTATAAATTACCGTTGTAGAATAGATCAACTGCCTCCACAGCAGAGATATGGCAGCTATTGTCACCAACACCGTGACATTGGCTAGGTGGTAGAGTCTTGCAACGACTCGCCCGGATTGGTACCACCGCCTTACCTATTCCTGCCACAATAGCGGCAGTGCTCGCCAATGTAGTGTTCTAGTTTGGAGGGTAGGGTTGCCGTTAAACTTACTTACACAAGAGGCTTACCATCCCAGCCTCGTTGGTAACGCACCATTTCCACCTTCGGTGTCTATAGGCGATGCGTATTTCTTACCATTAGGAAATCCGTCTGCTTGTTTGCCTTCCAGTATTAAAAAAAATATCTCATGTGTACAATAAATATACCTTACCGGTGGTACCCATGGAGCTAAAAGTAATGTCTAATTAGGAGTAAATAATATACATTTATCTCTACTTAGACAGCATACTCAACAAAAGATGGAAATCATAGATTGTAATATAAATTTCGTTGCAGGTTCATGGTAACGGTCAGATTAATGGAAATAAAGTATACCAACTTGCAAGTCAATATCTTCCCGAGAAAGACCAGATATACGCTACTCGTGTGCTCAACGCATGTGGACGACGTAAGTGTAATCCAGAATAATCCAGACTAATCCGTACTAATATTATAAATGCGAAAGTAACTCTGTCTGTCTGTCTGTTACACTTTCACGCCTAAACCACTGACCCGATTTTAATGAAATTTAGTACAGATATATAGTTGACCTTGAGGAACGACATTTAACCGACTACGTTACAAGAGGGTATCTTTTTACGCTATTTGTATTATAAGTCGAAAAAATGTCGACCCTTTGAAAGTTGTCTATTATTAAAATAGAATACGGGGGCGAAGCCGCGGGCGGAAAGCTAGTTTTAATATAATTCAGCTTTTTCCTGCTGCCACGTTAAATTCATATCTAACGTTGTCTATATCTTTTAACGATTCTTTACGAATGTCATCGCGGTCGTTTCGTTTTAAATTTTGTAATATTTGAGGAGACCATTTCGATATGTTTTTCAATGTCTGTGTGTGTGTATGTGTGTGTGAGTGCGTGTGTGCATATGTACGTGCGTGCATGCATACGTATGTGCGTGCGTGCGTGCGGGTGTACATATATGCGTGTGTGCGTGTGTTTTTTCTTGAAACTTTACTTTCATATAATTATTAAGCCATAAAATATTTATGCCTTTGACGGTATTCTTTTATTTTTCAGTAAATGAAAATGAACCTGACGATGGTGACAAATACTGTGAGAAAGTTAAACCTGTCTTTGATTGTGCTTTACCGATTCTTAAAATGGTAAGTTAGTTACCGTTCCTTTTACATTTGTAGGTGGTAAGGAAATATTGAGTCTTATGATTATATGGAGTTTTCGCTATAATAGATACAGTGAAACATGTTATAACCTTGAAATATGTCGCCGACCTACTCACGGCTTGGTATCGAGGAGTTACATTACGTCGGCACTAACCGCTGTCGTGTTCCATTAGTAAGGTGGCCGCTAAAATTAAGAGGCCTAATATCTCGGCGTCAGATTACCAACAAAATCTCTTTGGCAAGTACTACGTGTTTTTTACTCCTAGGAAACCAGCATGCTTAACTGTGAAACCCATTTATATATCTATTATAGGTACCAATATCTTGTATATGTTGTCATTGAATTTACTATTTTATTGTTATTTCTCTATATGACATTGTAAAATTATTACATTTTCAGCTTTACACCGCATCTTAAAATTCTAATTACTTCAAGAGTTTTGTTTCGATGAACAACTTCGCTCTGTGTATTATTTATAAATATATTTCTTACAAGTAATACATATTTTTTATTTCCTTTCTTTAGCAATCACTATGTATGTTAATATAATTAAATTATGTTTTAGAGGATTACTGATCGTAATAAACTGGGTAAAGTATTAAATTATGATTCTAACCGCATCGACTAACCTCGAGGCTCGGGTTCGATTCCCGACGGGGACAGGCATTAGTATGATGAATATTGATGTTTGTATTTCCGGGTCTGGGTGTTAATTAAATTTATTCTTGTATCTATTTAAGTATTTCTATGTATTAGTATCGTTGTCTTAAACAAGCATTTAATTTGCTTACATTGGGGTTAGGTAAATTGGTGTAATTTTTCCAGTAATATATAATCTAAATGTGTTGTCTACTTGTTGTTTACTTGTCTATTAAACGGTCTGCCTATATTTTGCAACGGAGCCAAAGATCAACACGGGGGAAGTTTGAGTGTCTATATAATGTTCTCCTCAATAGTGACTATGTATTTTGCTAATAGCTATCGTGATCTGAAAGCTGAGTTTTAATGTAGTGTATAACTAAAACTAAGTGATATAACTGTCACCTAAGCCATAATAGAAGCTTAAATAAAAACATCGAATAAAATAAAATAAATTAAAATGTACATCCTGTATGTTATGTCAAATAGTCATCAGCAAAAAAGACACGTTATAGACTGTTTAAAACAAAAACATAAAAGGCTGTGACGTGGGTTTTAAATATTAATATTATTTTGTGTATTTATATAATAGCTTAAGTATATATATAATGTTTATTTCACGTAAAATTTAGATATACATATTTATCATATCACATCTAACAGCTCGTTCATATTTTTACACGAAAATGTTTTTCGACACTGACAAAAAAGTATTATTTTCACTGATTTTTTTTAAGTATTTTGAAATGAGTTTCGGTTTGTATCAATATGGACGAACTGCAAAAGCAAACATCCGGTGAACATAATGGGTATTCGCGGCAATCTAAGAAAGTCTGTTTGACAGTTGACATAAATGTTTTTTTTAGTGGCTAAAGTGTTGCTAACCGTGAGCCTAAAATACCGTCATCGAATTTAATAATATAAAGTACGAAAAGCGTACTAAGGAATTTGCCCCTATCAAAAAGGCTTTCTAATAGTATTGCCGCTAGTAGGGACTGAGGTGATGGTGGCAGACAGGGCAGTGCGAGGGCCGTCGCGGAGACGCCCAGGTGCATGCAGGTACCACGCCGATTGCATGCGATAATCTTTGCCTCTTACCTTCTCCCGGCTGCCCTTTTTCTAAAGTCGGTGGTGTGATGGAATATGAAACATTATATTAATGAGGATGACAGTCAAGAATTGGGAATTCCTACAAATCGTAACTTGGAAAGTATGTTATTGATACTTGGATAATGGTTATACATTGTTATACTCGTGTATTTCGTTAGTTAAAACTAAAGGGAGTTAGAGTTGTCATCCGTTAAATTTAGTAAATTAATTAACTAGTAACAAGTAAAAAAATAGAACACTTCGTTTTTTTAATATGGTAATTCAGATTTTAGGGATTTACTTTTAATTACTTTAGGTAGTCAAATTTAATAATGTCTTGTTATTAAAATTAAGGCAAGCAAACAGTGTAAGAAATTCCAAAACTTCCCACAAGTATTTGTTAATTTTAACAGACTATAATATTAGGCAAAAGATTGATTAGTTTTCGCAATTTTTTTTTAATAATATAAAGGTAATAGTGTATTTGTGAGAAGTTGTTACGATGTAGATATAACGGATGGCAACCCTATACGAAGATGGAAAATAGGAAAATTAAACATATAATTAACTAATTAATACAAATACTAAAACAAATATGGGATCTTTAAGTAACACTAATTTATATTAAAATATGTGCATTTTAAAAGTTAAATAAATATATTTGTATTCCCTGTTCCTGTATCAGAACAACCAGTGTTGCGAGCGTTGCATTGGAAACTTTTTCAATATTGTTTTTTTGACTAAAGCCAAAGTACAATTTATGTAAAGTAAAGGGGGCGAATAAAGAAAGTTGAAAGAAAATCTTTCTCTAAACTCACCAAAAGGCTAAAAAGTAATAGTGTTTGTTTAAGTAAGTCACAATCTTGAAATATTTATGATCTATGAGGACTTCATATATTGATAACGTTTTTAGAATAATTTTAAGCAACTTGAATAACAATTCATTTCAGATATTTTTATTTCTGAATTTTTTTGAAAATAGCTGCCCCGGCGAACTTTGAACCATTCGCACTTAGAATGAAAAAAACAAAAGTAAAGTCTTTTAATTTGATTTCTTAACGACTTTTAAATCTAATTGATTTCTGAAAGAAAAAATGAACATCAAATGTTTGACAGATAAGAACAGTTTCTAAGGGAAAACAAAATTGTTAGTTTTCTATATATTCCTATACCTATGCTTTTTATATTTGTTTATCTTTTAAACCTTCCCTGCACTTTCACCTATATTTAAAAACGAGAATTACACTAATCGGTCCAGCCAATCTTGAGTTTTAACGAGACTAACGGACATCGGTTGTTTTTTATATATAGAGATGGGAATATGAATATTACAGTTGAATGCGACGATTACAATGATAGTCAATCTGACGGAACGTCACAAAGTGAATACAAAGGCACAATATAGGCGTCTTTTTGTAACAAATCTTAAGATTACGATAAACTTTAAATAGACAACGTCGAACTGCAGTTTTTATATTAAAAAAGAAAACTTAATTTCGGATTCAATGAATGAATTAATATTTATGTCGAACTGAAAACGTCAAATGGTTGTTCAGACCATGACATTGAAGCCTGTTTAACATCTATTTAGTCGATAGCATTACAGTTAAAAATTTACTGGAACTTTTTTGCCCAAACTTAAGTTTAAACTTATTTGACTACTTATCGACAAAATAGACGTAAATTAGACTTTAGGGATACCTACGAACAATTAACCTATTGATAATTGACATATCTACGTTGTAGTTGTCACCTACCTGAAGTGAGAATCGTCTATGAGGAGGTTTCCTGCCGCCTCTCCGCTTGCTGATGTGCGGGTTGTCCCGTCGTATTGTCTTATTCTTCAATATTTGCAGCTCCGTATATAACCTCTTTAATTCATTTCTGACCTCTTCCGCTGTTGGTTCTTCTTCACCTTCTAAACCAAACCCTTCAGCTGGTCCCCGGCGAGAGTTCTGAAATTATTGTACATTTAAATAGATAAATAAATATTACAATCATATCCCCGAAAAGGTAGGTAGGGGTACATATTATGCCCTCAGGACTAGTTGACGCTTAGCTGTCCCACGACGTAACAGAAGTCCGTCGCCGTATCGGGCACAAGTTCAAGCGTTATGTATTTCAAATAAACCGAAAAAACTTGAAGCGATACGCTCTAAACAGATGGACTTTACGCTATACTCCCCATTAAAACAGCTGTTATAGCTACAGATATAAGCAAAGATTATCACATGGCAATTTTTCGAAATGTTAATTACTGTATCTTAATGACTTTTACAACGTCACCGGGCTAGTGGGCGACCAGAGTGCTCAGCCAGAGTTTACTTGAGTGGGGCTAGATGGCCCCCGTCCTAAGGGTGTCTCCACTGAGACCGAGCCTCGGCTTAGGGCGGGGTCGTGATTGTCGAGGGAGGAAGCCGTGACAGTGCTCTGCTCAGAGTGGAACACGGGTCTTTGTCGGCCCGGCGGTACGGAGTCTCGAGTGTGTCAAGGACAAACCTCGATAGGTAGTGCGCGAGCTCGGTAGCAGTGCCAGAGTCTCGGGGCGAGCACGCACGCGAGCGCGGCGCCGGCGGACACGTGCGCGCGCGCCGCCGCCGCCACCGGCGACCGCTCGGGAGCTGCGCCCGCGCCCCACGCCCACGCCATACACCGCCACCCCACCACCGCACCGCCCTCCAACCACAGGCTCGCCGTCAACCATTTGCGCTCCTATGTAATACCATACCAACATTTATTTTACGCACTTTACATTATCACAAAGACCCGTAAACGCAAAAGGCACTATAAGCACCAGCTACTCTCTATATGGTGTTCGATATCAAATCTAATACCTTTAAACGAGCAATTCTTGTATATATAAGCGATTTCGAAAAGGGCTCAAACGGTTTTCTTGAAATTTTGTATGTAGGGGGTTTCGGGGGAGATATATCGATCTAGTTAGGTTTTGTTTTCAGGTTTCTTTTATTAATCGTGTTTTCATGAAATAAAAACCTATATCATTATAACACAAAGCTAAATTTCACCAATATTTACAGAATTAGAATAGCTCAGTTGGGAAATCGGGCGCCTTAATACGCAAAAACCCGGGTTCAAAACCCAGTCCGTTTGGTTTTTTTTTTCCTTTTTTTTGAGTTCCTCCTTTTTGTGTGTGTGAAAACTGTTCCTGGAAGCCCTACAGAAACAAGATAAAATTGTGTAAATTATGTCAAATGCAATTCCAAAAAAGAGTGAGGTACTAACAAAACACCGACCAAACCTCGGTCATCCGGGTACTCTTAATTAAACTAGCAATTATACTTCAGGGAGTAAGCCATTATGATTTATTTATTTATGCAATTGATGCAAATTGATTGTTTTATATCCAAATAAACCAATATTTAAGTAAATTTGTTTGCTTTATGCTGCAACAGAGTACTAAAAACACGTAAAGTACCAATAAGAGGGTACCTGAAAGGGCGGATCGGCGTTCCTGGCTGCGTAGGCGATACGCAGGCCGGCGGCCAGTAGCAGCAGTTCGGCAGCGGCAGTGGCGTGGTGCCAGGCGACCCGCGCGCACGCCCCACCCGCCTCCTCGCACGCAGCCGTCGCCGTGAATGCTCCCACGTAGCACACCGCCCCCAGCATCATCGCGCACACTATACGAAGTACCTATAACACAATCATTTTTTTTGACAATAGATATAAGAAGAATATGGATTTCTATGAATAAATGTGAAATTGTAGGTTAATCTTAAAGCATATCTTCTGGATAAAACCATTTTACATATTTATGACCACCACGTCGGTTAGCCTACTCGCCTAACATCACTGACCAACAGCGAGACTCATTTCTATCGCCGACTAACATCCATAACACAGTAACTTATGTAATTTGATTAAGTAAATAACTAAATGTAAAACTTTGTATGTTTCACTTTTGAAATGATTGTAAGTAAGCAATATCTAAAGTACCTCAGAGTCTTTTGGTGTCCATCGATGAGCTTTTCTGGTTCTAAACTCAGCCAGTAACACCCATAGCCGTAGCACTACTGAACCGTAGCACGCTACGAAGCCGAGCTCGCGTAGCCATGCACCGACTATGCAGCGCCACCGAGCTACAGATATGTATTGAGAGGCCGCCTGGAATACATTTTAGTTGCTTATAATTATAGATAAAAAACTAAACTTTTTTTTTATATTTTTTTATTGATAAAAATAAGGTATAGTCGATTTTTAATTCATTCTAAGACTTGTCTTTTTAATAAAAATAAATAAGTCTTAATAAAAATACTTTAAAAGATTAAATAAGAAACTTCATGAATGCATTTAGTATTTATAACGTGTTTATGTATTTATTATGACATAGACAAAAAGATAAAATTATTGAATTGTTCGTTATAAAATATTATTCTATATTATTTTATAACTTTAAAACACCACCCATGTATGTATTTATCTCCACTACCCAGGGCAAACCTTCTTTTGTGAAAGAAAGAATTTAAGTAAATAAATAGATGTAAGATCCGGTTAGCTTGAGTTTTTAGTAATAATGAAATCGAGATTGTGTTTATTTTAAAAGAAAGAGACAAACACTATGATCAAATAATAACGTATGCTGAGGTTGTTAATGAAAATATATTAAACCAGAAGCAGCCTATTTACTCTTATGTTCAAAAAAATCTATTTATTTTTTCCTTAAAATGCTGATTTAGATAAGTGTAAATCCTTGGCAGTATTTGTTAAATACTTAAAATTGAGTACTGGCAATGTAAATGAAAAAAAAGATACCAATAAGTTTTTCTAACTTAAGCACATTTTCTAAAGTGCCCCTACGATGAAGGAAAACATTATCAGTAGATCCGGATTCGTCATAATCTGGGATTGGATCTGGTTTTCCTGCTGAGTTACGGTAGACTATTAGCAGCTCTGAATGAAAACTGTCACCGTTGTCAGATCTCTTGGATTATATAACCGACCTCGATATCATCTGATTAGAAACAAGATAAAGCTAGGGCGAAGAAGACAATCAATTACTTCGACTGTATACTACTTATAGGCGATTATTACAAGACTAAAGAGATCACACTCACCGAAGCATACATCAGCATAGCCCCGAGAACAATCACTTCGAGCACTGTCCACATACCCACAGCCACTGCCTGAAAACAAAGTGATCACCAATAACTATATAGTCAACACTATGTATGTATTCGTCATTTGATTAAAAATTAATAACTATTAAAATACACACTAGTATTCCTAGGTTTCCAATTCTAACAACCATACTTTTTATTATTAACCATACTTCTTTTAATATTTAATTATTTTTACATTATCCTAAAAATCAGTGAAATAAATAGCAAAATTTATTTTAAAATTAATGTTAAAACATATTTTTTAGTAAAAAATGCTATTGAGATATTTTTGTACAAACAAAAAAAAGGTTGCCTAGACACATGTGTGTCTAATGTGGCAATCGCAAGAAATAGCTCTTTAATTACTTTATGAATAGTATTATTAATAATTAAATAAATAAAATTGGAAAAAGCCTAAATGGCTCGTATATGTGAGAGTGTTCTCAGTAACAATTAAGACAGATACAGATACCACGACTCTACGACGAGAGTACTCGATAGCTCTAGCAAGCCTGGAACTTGTCAAATAAGGCAATTGCAAGAAACTAATGTTTAATTATTTCATTATTTATATTATTAATAATAAATGAATAAACTTGTGAAAACCTAGGCCCAAATAATAATAATAAATATTACTGGACAAATTATACAAATTGATCTAACCCCAAAGTAAGCACATGAAATGCTTGGGTTATGGGTGTTAGTCAACTATACTAATTTATAGAAATATTGAAATAGATACAAGAATAAATTTATTAAACGAATGGCTTTTAGCTGTAAGAGTATTATCAGTAACAATTAAGACGGATAAATGCCTCGTCAAAAACCTATAAACTAAATTCATACTGCGATGAACGAGGACGATTAAATGAAAAAACTGCCCGCTGCCATATTTGTTGGCGCCATGATACTTTTTTGACCGTTAGCTACGTATATTGTTATAGCTTCGTGTATAAACGCTTTTATATGACAATTTAGATATCTCTCATAATGTAGACTATATCTTGTCAATTTGTTGTAATAAGACGGTTAAAAAGAAATTGTTATATTTTAATAACATATGAAATAATTAATGAATGCTTTATTACGAATTTTATGATTTAGTTTTTACGATAAACTTTCCAACTATATAAAAGGTCATTTACCTTTAAATAAATATAAAAAATGAATTAAATCTTATTATATAAAAAAGATTATTGTAATGTCGCAGAATGTATAGATAATAAAAATGGTTGGGATTAATCGTTCCTCTTTCAATCTCTTTTATTGTTGAATAATGTAAAATTATGTATTTTTATAAATACATATTAAAATTAATTATTTATAAAATAAGAAAAAAGACAAGCCAAAAAGGCAACTGTTAAGTAATAAAAGTATATCTTTCACATCTAATAAGTGAGTTGATGAACTTTACTCCAAAGCAAAAACTATCCTGATCATATTATTAGCTTTAAAAAATAAATCACATTATACCTGGTCTATCCACTTCGGGGCAACGATGCCACAGACAGATACACACACAGACACGTTAAACTTATAACATCCTCTTTTTTGTCTGACTGATATTTCTTTTTCGAAGTATAAGTCGGAAAGTAGGAGTGTATCTAAGTAATTACTTACTAAAGAAAGATAAGAACTTACTTTACACTTTCTCTTCCGGAATATAATAAGTCCGAGAAGTAAACAGAGCAGAATGCCGGTAAGATTTGCAGCAAGTAGCGCAGCGCGGTAGATGTCGGGGAGGCAGGCTGCTGCATTGGCACTAGCCTCACATGGCGTGCAGTTGAACCGCCCCAGCAGGTCCAGCTGGCTCCCACTCACCCAACCCTCACCACCTGGATGCCAGTGCTCAGCACTACAACGACACCGGTACTGAAAAATAACAACGCTGGTACTTCTGCTGACGCTACCTAATTTTTTTTAAGTTATTGCTATTTTCTTTTAACATAAGTAAAAGATAGAGACAAAATACATCTCTTAAATCCTGTCAGATTAGTTTCTATGTGATAAATGTTTAGTCTTCTATCACATAGAATTTAATATTTCAATTAAAAGTCGTAGAAGTTATTGTGTTCTGAATATTTTGCCACATAAAATTCTCTCTTTCACTTCTCATTTCAGGTAGTACAAACTAGTGTAGCTGTAATCTGGTTGCCGTTGAGTTTGTTTTGCCGTTTCTTCTCCTGACTGGCTAGGCTTGGAAACGGTGGTAGTTTATGGTAGACAGGGTTAAAAT
>DVZL01002044.1:0-16139 GCA_018236625.1 Lasaia peninsularis
GACCTGGGAATTGAACCCGGGACCCCACGTGGCTAACGGTCTTAACAGGCGACACCTGTACCGTTACACCACAGAGGGAATAATGTGAATTTTGATTCCTTTAGACTTAAGGCTTAAAAAAATACTATCACACAGATCTGTTTTATTTTATCAATAAAAACATCTCTTTCATTTTGGGAATTAGGGTTTTTCTTTACGTGTTAATACTGAGTTTTCAGCGAAATGGGCAAGGATTGACCAGTGTCTATTTATTATTTCCTTATGTCGGGTCTTGACTATAAAAAATAGCCATTTTGTTGACAGAACATCTTACATCGACACACCAAAATAAAATGTGATATTATAAGCGATCGCTCTAGCTGACGTCTCTGGAAAAACAAAATGTCTACATATAGGTACGTATGTTAATTTAAAAAAAACATCGTCACGACCCTACTCCCAACGGGGTAGGCAGATACATAAGCACCCACGATCAGCCGAACATATTAGGCCTCATGATACGATAGGTGGAAAGTCCATCACCATAATATCGGGCAGAAATACAATCACAGGCAAAACTCAAAAGAACAAGTTGCCCTACAAAGGAATCAAACCGGGGACAGGGGCGATAATTTAGTTTTACAGCGAAATTTTTAGATTATATCCCAGAGGTTCATTCACTAAATTATAAACTTACACTTACCAAGTTCATAACTAAATCCGCACAACACTATAGCACTCAAACATTATACAGGATGTTACATAAAATGATATTGTCTTATCTACAAAAAAATCATAACTTGAGACACTCGTCTACTACAAGGCGTAATGGAGAAACTAAAAGGAACGAGTGAATTAAAGAAGCGGAGAAAATTGACAATGGCAGGTTGTGCAAGAGCACTGTTTAAATGCTTGCTTTACTCAGGTGTGGCTCCGTCCACAGCTTAACCTTTCATTAACCTAGACACGATAAAAATTGCTCATTGTAAGTTGTAACGTCATATGTCATAGCAACACCGTAAAAGACTTAAAATAATTAACTAATCCATCAGGACTTCGACTAGTATAAAGTCTACGCAGGGTTGCCACAACAGCGATTTTAAATTTCAAAAACCGCTCAAACAAGGACGGCGTTTATCTCGTATCGAATAACACAAACTGGCAGCTCTACCACGAAGGAGTATCAAAGCAATCTGAAAATCAATTAAAATTTTAAATTGATCAGAGACGCACCTTGAAGTCTTCATCTGTTTAAACGTGTTAACGCAACATACTGTAAACAATTTTTGAAATTATGATTTTATTATTGATTTTTTTTTCTATTTATATTTATAAAACGTAAAAGTATGAACGCACTGGCCAAATTTTGCACACGAATTCCGTGCGTAGGCCACTAATGAAGGATTTTATAAAATTCAACCCCCCAGGGGAGTGGAATAGTAGATAAAAGTTTGTGTGAACTAAATATTTACTGGGACTACATAACTTCAATACGCGAGCGTAGCTCAATATATAGATCATTTGGTAAAATGTTTGCACACCACAATGAATGCCACAATATGAATATGTTGTTTAACGCACATATTTTGAAATTAAATAATTTATAATAAATAATTTCAATAATCGCTTGTTCCGGATTCCCGAGTACTTATTTATTTACGGTAGGAGTATGGGATTGTCTTGTTCTTACAAGTTTACTTCAGTGTATCTGAAAAACATAACGTTGCCAGAGATTTATGTCAACTAGCGACCCGCCCCGCTTTCGCACGGGTATACCATAATATGTATACCATAATACGGGTACTTACATAAAAACCTTTCTCTTGAATCACTCCATCTATTTAAAAAAAACCGCATCAAAATCCGTTGATTAGTTTTAAAGATTTAAGCATACATAGGGACAGACAGAGAAAGTGACTTCGTTTTATAATATGTAGTGATATGACGAAGGACATGCAACCTGTCATATTATCGTCAGTGCATAACTCTGACCACCCTTTCGGGCATATGGGCGTGATGATTTTTCAATAAACGCGATACTGCAAAAACAAAACGTGCATGTGGCTGAATGCAGCTACGCGCGTGCGACAGACGCGCGCAGTGACGCCATACAATGCGCCATAAATTTTATTAACTACTAACCAACCCGTACCGGCATCGCACGGGTATACTACATCACTACATATGTATTATAAAACAAAGTCACTTTCTCTGTCTGTCCCTATGTATCTTTAAAATTAAGCAACGGATTTTGATGCGTTTTTTTTAATAGATAAGAGTGAGTCAAGAGGAAGGTATTTATGTAGGTATATAACATGTATAGTATACCCGTGCGAAGCCGAGGCGGGTCGCTAGTATGTTATATACATAAAAGTTCCTCTTGAATCACTCTATCTATTAAAGAAAATAAAGATTTAAGCAATATATAGGGACAGAGAAAGTGACTTTGTTTTATACCTACTATGTATTGATTGACTGATGGGAACGAAAACTCTGTTGTATTATTAGTATTCCGGTATAAAATTCGGTTACCAAGGAGGACAGTCCGATTTGATTTGCTGGGTTTATTACCTTTTATCTTTACATAACAATGGTTGTAATTATGTTGCCCGCTAACTAAACTTTTTTGATCTTGGCACTATTAACTTAAGAAAAAGACAAAACACGTTTTTTGTTGTCCGATTAGTAAAAGGACATTATGTCCTAATTTCACACATAAATATTTTTTTTATTATCTTTTATTTTTATTTTATAAAATTAAGATGATGCATGTCAGAATTGGCACCATTATGGGTCTAAAGTTAGACTACCCGAAGAATGGTCAGAGAAAGTAATATCCGAGAAGTAGTGTAAAAAGAACTGACAAACCTGTTTTTATATTGCTTTTAATTAAACAACATCATAATATTGTATTTCATTAACAATGTGTTTTTGGTTTCATATCCAAAAATAAATTAAAACAGGTATTAAGTTTTCACAGTCTGTTGATTGCAGAAAAGGTGCTATATTTTATTTAATACTGCTGCTACATTTGAAATGCAAGAAATGATTTTATCACACACCTTTATCTTTCAAATATAGATAAAACAAGCTGAATTCAAAGGTCATATAAAGATTAAAAAGATCATTAAAATCAATATTTAAATAAAATCAAAAAATTATACAATATTTTCCTACAAATATAAAAATTATTCCAAATTGTTAAACAATTGATTTCAGAGTATATCCTATGTAGAATTATGTGTTCAATAAATGAATGATGACGTTTCATACCCTTGGGTTGGTTTTTTTTTAATTAAAATAAATGATGGAAACATATTATATTAATTAACAACCGGCAAGTGCAAGTTTGTCGATTTCCACACAAAGGCAAGAAGATCAAATTTGTTGTTTATATATTTAGTTTATTCTGTTTTTATTACTTGTTGCTATAGTGGCAACAAGAAATGAGAAAATTTCAACTACTACTAGCTATCATGTTGTTCGAAATGTAGCCTGGTAACAAACAGACAGATAGATATACGGACAGCAAAGTCTGTTGTGCTCTAAATTGTGCTCTGTTTTTATCCTTTGGACACAAAATCATAAAAAAGAATTTTTTGAGTTGGACTGCACTAAAAAGTGATGATCTGTCATAAAATATATATTTATATACTATCTGTCACCAGAAGGTATAAACTATGTAAACAAACTTTCAGAAGTTCCCAACATTTGAGTCAAAGGAAAAAAGTATTTATTTTTTTAAATATTTAATAAATTATTAGTAAAGGAATTGCTTTTAGAAAATCAGCTTAAGAACACCTCTTTTGTTTCCTAAAATAGTAAATGTAGGTATTAATTTTATTTTTGGTTTAAAATATTACAATGTTTATGTACATATTTAAAACCCTTTATCAAGAGAACACAACATAATAAACTTATCTAGAATATTTTGATTCCAGTACGTAAGTACAACAATTAAGAAGGAAGGTACATACTATACATTCTGCATCAAGGAAAATGTGTTTGATAAACTTTATTAGTGTTGTGTTATAACTTATAAAACTTAAATTTTATTAAAATTTAGATTGAAAATTCAAAATGTTTGTCTACATTATGTGAGTACATTAGTTTGGAGGAGTTTCATAAAATATAGGAGAAATATATTACAGTATGACGCATATTAGCAACACAGCACACAATTTTAATTAACAGACTTTAAAAGGGAGAAGGTTCTCAAGATTTCTTTTATATGTATGTAATACAATTATTGCGTCAACTCCATAATTATGTATTATGATGATAACATTTGTGTTGTCAGGTCATACTTTAGAGGGTACCTCAAACAAAATGTATGGCATTTTGAAATGTCAAAAAAAGTTATTTACCTAGATGGAATGATAATAATATAATCAGTTTTTATTGTCCTTTCTAGGCTTTAAATATTTAAACATGGTAAGTAATTTAATTCTTTAAATAAATATTCAGGGCGCATAATTATTTTTGTACTATTATTAAACATCCTTCAAATTATGCTACATATTTGATAATAAAATTGCATACTACCAATTCAATCACACTTAAATAAAAAATACTGAAATAATTACACACATTGATCTAATTCTAATGATCTAGATATTAATGTTATTTAATAATAGCTTCAGAAACACGGTAGATACGGAAAACCATAGCAACAACGAAGTGTCCATAAATTTGAGTGCGAGTATTATGAGTAAAACATTCAGTTTTTCAATAACCTAGCAATGCATATTGCTTTTTGTTTTAAATGTACAGCTCATCTATTCATTAAGTAATAAAACATATGTAGTCTTTTTTATTTGTGACTATATTTTTGTAATATTTTTATATATCTGTTTAAAAATTACTTATAAAGAATTGAAACAATCATTGTCTTCAATTATATACTCTTATTAATGATATATCTCTGGCATTGCTTTATAATATTGCTTCACAGCTTGCAAATAAACAGTGTTTGTTGTCTAGCATGTCTCCAGAATTAAGATTTTCTTTTTACAGTTTTAGTCTTTAAAAGCAAAACTTTGGTGTATCTAACACCATGATATCTATGATAGTTAAATTGTGTGATTTGTTAATTGATATCTATTGATATACCTATGTAAATGTGGAACTATTGAGTAACAGTATGATGTTTCTAACTAAATCATACCAGAATTTGGATGAAATTTGTCACAAATATAGATTATTCTGGAACATCAACATGTAAATTTGCACAGCTACATCTATGCAGTTAACATTCAAAGCATTGATTAAACAAGGTATTGCATGCAATATCATTCAGCTACGGCCTACAACATAAATTAATGGAGTATTAGTTAGTAATTTATAAGTTTTTGCATTTGATTTAAACAGTACTTAAACATTCTACATTTATTAAAAAACATTAACAAACTTCAACATAAACATATAATTATATACCTATTTTTTAGGAAATTAAAATGATAATTAATCATTATCTAATCAAATGCCAATCCCTACCATTTTATGCTA
This sequence comes from Lasaia peninsularis, assembly GCA_018236625.1. Lineage (NCBI taxonomy): Eukaryota > Metazoa > Arthropoda > Insecta > Lepidoptera > Riodinidae > Lasaia > Lasaia peninsularis. Next base: position 5,488 of record DVZL01002044.1, read on the forward strand.
GGTTTTATCTAAATTTGCCCAGTCATGTTATATGTTTTTCTATAAACTGTAAATCATCCTCATACCTTGTAAACCACAGATGTTTTTTTACATTCAGACTAAAAATTAAAATGCGCAAATGCTCGTATACCGAATGTATTGTTTTTAATAAAATAAATAATGAATTGAGCATTTTGGTTTAATTTTATTTAAATATCTATAGACTTATTTTAAATAGTACAAAAATATATCACATACGTGTTTGAAACAAGTGAAATTTGATTACAATCAACAACATACGCAATTTAGTATAAATCTAGCTTCATTTACTTTCTCCACAAATCAAAAATCAATTAAGCTCTTGAATTATCGATTCGGCGCAACCATTCCACCGAGAAGTTTACAAGTTATCGATTACTTTTTATCATACTATAAATGTCGTAGATCTAATAAATGGCACATTTAGAGAGTTATATGGTAACGGTATGTGTAATCCGAGCTGCTCGCGTACGTTAACATATGGTATGAGACAATTGTATAGACTAGTGATACGATTATGTTATTATATGCTTAATGCACAAACACTAATCTCAATGATAATTGAAATAAAAGTCGGATTCGAATGTAAAGCTTTGAATTATGTGAGAAACATATTTACTCAAAGCATTGCGTCAAATTTAATATTTATTTTAGGATCAGCTGTAAACAAAATAAAATTAATTTTTGTCAAGGATTAAATAACACTCACCTTGCGTAACAAGGTAATAATCACGTCACAGAACCTAAATTTTTCCATATTTTTGAACATACAATTTCACACACGATAACATTTTCGTCGTAATGCACAAACAAAAAACACCAACGTGACGAGAGGAAGCGCATCGTTCAAGATTCAAATATATACTGACAGCCATGCTGCTGATGAGTCCGTCTTTATTGTGCACTTCGGCGCTGATTGGAGGAAAGAGAGTGATGAAAAACAAATTTATTACAAATTCCACCAATCACGTAGAAGAATTTAAAAATTTTGACTTCGTGCCAAAATTAACAAAATGTCTTTGTGATGACATTCAAAAAGATGACACTCCTCCTAATTGAATCAATTTCTTGTCCGGTCATTAAAGATATATATATATAATTATTTTTGTCTCGAAGAAAAATAAAATGTTTCATTCTAGCTTGTTTATTATAGTCGATAGACTTTTGTAGAAAAAAAACACGAGAGTCCGTGATGCTAGCGTACACATTATAAGAAACTAATAATTATTAACATTAAAATTAAACCGAAAGTGTTTAAATAAAGAGCCTTCACATTTACGCTCCTTGTATTTAACATTTAAATAAATGTTATTTCACAAAAATTATAGTATATAATTTTTAGTTGATTTTTACAACTTTTAGCAAACTATCTATTTCAAAAGTCAAACTCTGCTGTCATTTGTCAAAGTTTGCATAAACTTCTAGGTTATTGAATTAGAGGCATATTATTAATAAAATAATAATTATTTGTGATAATAATTTCAATAAATTAAAAAAAAATGGGAAAGAAACGGAATCCAAACAATGATAAAAAGAAAAGGATAAATTTAGTATTTGATGAAGCGAAAAGGAAGTGAGCATAATTGAGTTTTACTAAAGACATGTTGGTAATTTTAATAAAAAAAAGTATTTTTTTATACATTCTATATTATTGTTGTAGAGATTTTTTATGCGGTTTTCGTAAAAGAAAGTTGGAAAGAAAAAAGAAGGCTCAAGAAGAATTGCAGCGTTTGTTAAAAGAAGAGAAGAAAAGAATTAAACAGGAAGTAAGCAATACAAATTATTATTGCAAGATATATTTTTGTAGGAAAGTAAACAATGACACATATTTAAAAAAAACAATGTATAAATTTGGTATATTTTATTTCATATATCAATATTAGTTCTATTCTTTGATGTTTAATTTCTATTGTTTATAAACTATATTTGGAAATCGTCAATACTAGAGTTTTTGGATGGGTTTTTATCCTCTGAAACGCCTAAATCCACATAGCATCTCAAAATTATTGATAAATGTTAGGGCTTCGATGGCGGCATCTAATTTATACACTTTAAAATAGTTTCTTCATTAGTAGATTTTAAAAACCCCAAGAATAGTATATTGTTGATTATGGTCACTGATTTTGTATTGAATATGGCTTCAATGGATTGTTTAAACAATATGATGGGAAACCAAAACATTGAATAAAACAGTTTACAAATGGTTTTGAAGTGTTCAAAAGCTTTTGTGGTGGTTTACCACATTATCTGTGGTCATGGGTAGACATTGAGTAGATTGTTGATTGATTGGTTGAATTTTGTCATCCTTTGACAAACTAATCTAGTGTTAAAAAATTGCAGTACAATAAATTGAAAGATTTGAGGGATGTAGGTTACTGGGAATTGAGAATTGATAAATCAACTTCTGTCTCTTTCTTAAGACTCAATTTTGCATTTTTATGTAATTAGATTACCATACATTTACAAATTTTTTAGCTGTTGATATTTATATATAAAAATAAATGTTTGTATGTCATCAATTAACTCAAAAAAATACTGGATCGATTATTATGAAAATTGATATATATATATAAAACTGGCCAAGTGCAAATTGCTTGTCGATTTCCACACAAAGGCAAGAAGATTAAATTTGTAATTTATGTATTTAGTTGATTTTCTGTTTTTAGTACTTGTTGCTATAGCGGCAACATATGTATAGATAGTAAAGATATAATTCAAAAAATCTTTTTTATGATTTATTGTCCAAAGGATAAAAACAGCACTCAATTACTAAGACTTTGCTGGCCATCTATCTGTCTGTCTGTTTGTTACCAGGCTGCATCTCGAGCAACGTGACAGCTAGTAGTAGTTGAAATTTTCTCATTTCTTGTATATATATATGTATATGTATTTGTCTACGGAATAGGTTTTTATGATAATATGTTCATTGTTGTCACTCGCCACCAGGCGATGCTAGCGTTGTTAACGTAGCAACGCACACCGGGTCAGCTAGTAATATATAAAAATAAGCTTGCTTATTCATAATGACTAAAATAATGAATTAAGTGAATTTTATTGTTGTAGAACAAAGAATCTTATAAAAAATTAGTAGTATCCAGCCGTCCTATTCCTGATATAGAGCAGTTACTACAAGAAGAATATGAGGATGAAGATGTTAATGTGAAAATAGTAGAACTGTCATCAGAAACACTTCAGAAAAAGGATATTGTTATTGGTGTAAATAGACCCAAAGAAAAAATAGAAAAGGTAGAATCTAAGACCAAGAAAAACTCAAGTTTTTCAAAAAACATATTAGGAATGTCTATTGAGGAAGAGGCAACTGAAGAAGATTTAATGTCAGAAAATGAAGATGACACTAAGCTAAAAACAAAAAAGGAAGTTAAGAGAATTTTGAAAAAACAAGCCACAAAAAAGCTGCAGAAAAGTAAAGCTTTTCAAATGAAATCTAAACTAGAAAGTATACAAAACAGAAAATCTCAAAAAAAGAAAGTCAAAGCTGATCAACGCAAAGAGAAGTCTAAAAAAAAGAATCACAGGAAAAAACATTAAAATATACAATATATTTGTTTTAATTTTGTTTTGATATTAAGGAATTTATTTTGTTTAGTTTTTTTAATTTAATAACCGCACCCTTTGATAAGGATATTAGCTACCAAAACAGCTAATATCCTTTAGTGTTAAAACTGAATCTGATTGCAGAGAGAAATTATTTCTGACAGAGTGGTGTTGTCGATATTTTAATCTGTATTTGATTGACATACAAGAACAATGTGTCCGCAATATCTAAAATCTCATAGGACCAGCTATTTCACTTTCAAAAGGCTGGTTTGCTTTGAAGTCCAGTTTAGAATGTATGTCATATGTTACGCCGCAGGATGATGATGAATGCAAATGTTGCTGTAGCTAATGCAATTAAGTACAGTGGTACTGTTGTGTGATTTATTGAGGTGTCTACATGGTTCAAACTAATTGATCTTTTAATAAGTACTTTGTCCACCAGATGATGTAGCTTTCTAAGACTTGTGGGGGTTAAGGGTTATACTTATTCGGGATTTTATTTGATTACAAATTTGCAAAAAGCAATCGAGTGGAATTGTAGCAAGGTACCTTCAGAAAACTGATGTAAATTCCTGTCAATCACAGCTTAGTTCTACTTTGTTTGGTTGAGGAAACAGGAGGGTGTAGTGGCGATAACTAACTGCTGCTCCATGACTTTCTTGGTAAAATGTATGATTATTGGTCTGCATGATTCATCTATGTTGATATTTTGAATAGAGTCGGGTTGCTCTAGTTATTGATGGTTAATAATTTCACACATTCAGCCTCCTTGTACATGAAGAGATTCCCATCGGTTGCCATTAAAGGATACGGAGGTATAAAGGTTTGATAGTCTTTGTTAGGAACGATGGAGATGAGGTACAGATCGAAATTGTTAGGTGGTATAAAAGGGAATTAAAAAATTACTACTAGATAGGCTTATTAATGAAATAGCTTATAGGTTTGATTATGATATAATATTCTCTTAAATCGGCGTCTAATATTTCGTTATTGCTATGGAAGGTCTTGTACTTTGGCCCTGTTTTTTGTTTTTGATTTAAAAAAAATGGTTTAATTTAGATCTAACTAATGTACACAAATCCAAAGATCAGTTCAATATCTACGTAATGTATGTAAAAACCTTTGAATGTATTTAAAAATATAGGAATTAAAGCAACTTGGAAAAAAATAAGCAAACTGACCAAGGTACAATATACCCCATGTACCTTGGACCCCACGTATTGTACCTTGGACCTACTTATTTGAAATAGAAATAAACACTTACCATCTATTAATAATTTATTTTAGCACTCCAAATTCTTAATAATCATACTTTTACGTAATAATTAAGTAGGTAATAAAGAAAATCTAAAAGTTACAACTTTCCAGACTTATTTAGCACCCTATCATGTAATTTGAGCCTTAAATCTAATTATTTTCACTTAATCAGTATCTAATAACATAACTTCAATAAAAATGTGGATAATATTTATAATAAGATAAATGTGATAATTCAAAGATGTGGATTTAACAAATATAAACTAAAAAATAAAAAAACTCAAAATTGAAAAACTAAACAAAAAATAGGTATGTCTCTCTCCAGAAACTTTAAATTATTATTTTATCAGTGTCCTTATAGGTACTAAAGTTTTCTTAATATTTAACAATATTCCCAATATTTTTGCATTTCATTAACGTGAAACACTTCTCTTTTTGAGTTATTATTCTTTGGGTGTTTAATCTTTTCTTTGATATCTTGGTAAGGGTATAAGTTTAAATCATCTTTTTCCAGCCACTTCCAGTTTTTCAATGATTTGTGCATTGATTTTATTCGGGCTCCTTCTTCATTCAAAAATTCTATCTTGCCAACGAAATTCTATTGTTCGTATATTATAAAGATGACATAGTCCTCTGTTTCATAATTGACATTATCTTCTTGAGGCTCGCAATCGCTATTTTCGTCTTCACCAAAAGTAGGTATCACAGTACCTAGTCATCAGTGTCATGAAGGGAATAGTTGAAGTCTTCTGAGTCTGACTAAACGAGAACTTTCTTTTTACTCTTTCCACTATCTTTTTTTTATACTCCGTGTTCTTCTCTTTCCTCACTTTACTAACACCTTTAAGAGAAACTTCTTTGGGTTTTTTCAAAATTTCAATTGCATTTTTCTCTGGTGTGTCTGTCAATATTCTAGATTTGCTTTTTGTGTTCCTTTTCAAGGTGCGGCTTTTGAATGTGGATGAATCATTTCAGGGGGAATGAGTCTTTAAGTACTAAGCCCTGCCTTTTCAAGTGTTTTAAAAACACTCGATGATTTCTCTGTTTTCTCGGAAGAGTCATATCTTACCAATTTCGATCATTTTCAGCATTAACCTGTGCACAAGGTTTTTGGGGCAGAAGATTAACTTGAACCGGAGATTCTTGGAGCTGTGAGTTGTCAGCAGTCTGTGCAGACGATTGTTCGGGTAAAAGATGATCAGATTGTGAAGAAACCTCTTCAGGTAACGGGCGATCTATAAAGTTTGCAGCCAAAACGTCAGCATCAGTGAATATATTTTCATTAAGTGGGTGGAATCCAGTGGCTTTTAACCCGTTGGCAGCGTTAGTTGGTGTGAACGCACGTGGAAATGCTTTTCTGACTAAGTCAGCAATATCGTAAATTGTCAACGGTTTTCCGATGTGTCCAAGGGGGTTAGAACGAACACTATCGTCTCGACGCGATCGCGTCGTTTTGCGCGATTAGAAATGTCAAACTCAAAAATTTGTACTAGGTTTTTTCTAGGGTTCTAGCCCCGTAGGGCTCAACTGCTGTACTCAGTATAGTGCCATCAACTTATCTGGGGGGTTAGAACGTGCACTATCGTCTCGAAGCGATCGCGTCGTTTTACGCAATTGAAATCTCGAACTCAAAAAACCACACAAATTTTTGACTGACATTTCTAATCACGCAAAACGACGCGATCGCGTCGAGACGATAGTGCACGTTCTAACCCCCCAGATAAGTTAGTGGCACTATACGTTCTAAGGGGGTATGTGTAATCAGTTTTTCGTTAGCTACCTCATTGTAATAAGTTTTGAAAGGTCCGAAAATTGATTTATCCAAACGTTGCATTTTATTACTTGTGTATGGGTGGAGCGTTACAAGAATGACACCATTTTCTTTTGTCAAGCGTATTGCTTCGACAGAAATATGACTCATGGTTATACATGAGTATAATAATGGAATGCTCCTTGGACGATCTTGCAAATGTTATGAAATGTTTCATAAACATCACAAAAGTGCCTTCGTTAGATCATCCGGAAGGATTTGCAACACCGATAGTGCCCTCTGGTGCTCTGATTTATCATGAAGTCTTTGAAGTGGAATCTTAGGAATTTAAACAAAGGCGGAATAAATCCTCCACCAACGTTACAAGCAGCTATCATCGTAACATTGTTTCCCCCTTCGGCGCTGGTCATAACTCCAGTTGGTGCCATAATTTTTGGAGGGACATGCACTGTGGAATATCCTGTCTCATCCAAGTTCCAAATGTCAGCTGCTTATAATTTATAAATCTGGCGGAAATTGTGACAGTGCTTTCTTGTAGTTAGTAAACGTCATTCCAACAATGTGTTTATTGAATGCCGACGAACGCGCCATGCACGTGGATTCTGGTTTACGAAGGGAGAGCTCATTTTAAAACCGTTTTCTGTAACCGTGCAGCCAATTAACTCCTGCCAACTTTTCGATATCCCATTTAGAAGGGTATTTCAGTTTATTGACCTTTGCGAACCGATACGTCAATGCTCTTACGTCTTTTAAAGTCAAACCAAACTGAAGGATTGCTGTATCTTTGATATATTCCACTAGCAATTTATTTTGTTCTTCATTAAATATTGTTTTAACTGCACCATGTTTGCGTATTTCCTGTACTAAGGCCCCTCTGTCATGGCGATACGATAGTAGCGTCTCAAAGTAGTTCGAGGTATTCTAAAGTGCTTGGTTTAGAGATTGCAACCCGCGTTTCTCAACCCGGCTGGGCCCGGTAGAATTCGTCGCCAACACGGCCGGATCTGCCGGGCCCGAGCGGGTTATGTGTTAACTATAATTAAGTTTTTAATGAAAAATGTATATACATTAATAGAAAAGACAATGATACGAGGTTAATATTTATTTCAAACTGGCTTAAGAACAATTATTACAATCAAATCAGTCTCACTCAAGTCTCAAAATCACATTTAGTACAGAAGTAATTACTTTTACTTATGGATGGAAAAGTAGCATTAGTATTAGTAATTATTCATTTTTTTAAGTCTTTTCTAAGTCATTGTTGTATCCCAGATTTATCTTTTTACTGAATACTTGTTTTTCTTCTAAAACTTGTTTTTCTAATTCTTCCGTTAAACTCAATGTCGGTTGTATTTGAAGCGAGTCATTTTCAAAAATCAGTCCATCATTTTCAACTCGCAAGTAATTCCTCAGTCTCACCTTCTGAGACTTCGCTTATAAATCTATTCAATATTCCATTAATAGATAATTTCCTGCCTGATAACATTTTTCTTTGGCATGGAAAAAGTTTCGTTGGTTGGTTGGTTTCGTCGTTGTTTCATGTTTTGTTCGTATTTTTTCGGATTGTTTAGATAAACTAATATTCATATCATCACAGTAGAACGTCGTTCTCTTACTCTAACACGAAGGGCTTTGGATAATTGTACACCGAGGTATGAACTTTGTTTGCTTAATTTTTTGAAAATGAATTTCAACGTAGTCTCGGCAGTAAGAAGGCTAGCTTCCCTTCTACACAGAGCCTCTACCGTTAATTTAAATGGTTCCAAACATTCTACAAGCTTTTTAATCGACAACCACTCTAAGTCGGAAAACTTGATCTCAGATTTCACGTCTATCAACGCCTTATCCACGCAATTTTTAAGTTTGTAGAAGCGCTCCAACATGTTGAGTAGACTGTTCCATCTTGTGCGACAGTCTAAAAGAAGGGCCAGCTCCTTTCCGGTCTTTTCGATAACATATATATTTATGTAGGTAAGTATCGTGTTTTGTGGGCAATCTGACCACCTTCCGAACTTTTTCTAGAATTTCTCTAAATCCATTAATTTTTTCAACGCGAGGAAGATCATTTATATCTACTGTTACTATTAAGTCTGTACGTCCGTCTCAATCGCATAGTCTTCATCTTCGTCATCGGACTCGACAAGATCTGTGGGTTCCATTTCAATCTTCTTAATTTGATATCTCGACTTTTCGTATATTACATCAACAACGGCTTACTGTTTACCAACTTTCACCATGACGCTGGCACCGTCAGTTGTCATCGCAATAACATCAGTTTCTAAATGAATGCCAAAGCTTTTTAAGCGGTCCTTCACCAAACCAATCGCGTGCTCTGCAGTACATGACCCATAAATTCTTACTAACCTCAGTTTGTAGTGTTTTTCTTTGTTATGTAAATTTAGGTTTAAGTATCGGTGGTTACGCTGTGAGGTCCACTCGTGAAAAGAAATGGTAAATTTTTGCCCCGAATTCTCAGATGATCAAATTCTATCACCGTGCCAGCTTTGACGGTGTTTTCAAAAGTCGTGATTATAATAGGTTGGGGAGAAAGTTTCTTCGCATTTTTTAAGAAAATTCAAATTATTTTTTTTAGTTTATTTATATTTAATTAAAGTATGTAGGTACCATTTTGTTCGATAACTTTTTGCCATTTTGAGTTAGAGATATGATCCCATTGCTATAGAAATTTTGGGGTTTCTGGTCAAAAAAGTGCGACAAGTGGTTTTGGCAGTCCTCCATGTTAACCTGACACTGCCTAGAGAATTCTGGAGAGAGCGAAACAGGTGGAAATCTGAAGGTGCAAGGTCAGGAATATACGGCGGATGCATTAACACATCCCAGCCAAACTCTCTTAATTTTTGCTGAGTGGCTAAAGATGTGTGAAGTCTAGCGTTATCATGATGAAAATCCACACCCCTTCTGTTGATTAATTCCGGTCGTTTTCTCTCAACTTCTTGCTTTAATCTCATCAGTTGTTCGCAGTAGAGTTCAGAATCGATGGTCCTGCCTGGTTCTTACGAGCTCTGGGCTTTAATATGGCATGAGACCCGCCCAGAGTTCGAAAACATATATTATGATAAGAAATAAAAATAAAAAAATACAACAAAAGTTCTCAATTTATTATGTGATTTCTTACTATGATTTTATACAAAGGAAAGTTGTTTTTCAGGGTTGTACTTTAAGAAAAGTTTTTAAAAAAAGACGAAAGAAAGCTAAACTTGTGGGAGTGATATATAGAACAAGTTCTCCCCTACAAAGATGCGGAGTCAAAATCTGAAGTCTGTGTCGGTAAAGAAAAATGTGGTACTGTCCTGGCTCGTTCGCCGATCGACGGCTGGATCGCTGACGCGGTCCACACCTGGGCAGAGACGGCAGGATAACCGGATGTACCCTCCGGGACTTGCGTGGCCTCGTTGCGCGACCAGGGCGTACGGAGCCTTCTCCCCGAAGGTGACAAGTTTTAATTTGTGCTTTCTGGATTAGCCCAGATCGAAGGACCCGATAATTCGGGTTATGCGAGACGTTAGCACTTTGATATAATACTTTTATTATGATGTAGAATTACGTGTAAACTGTTCCCTGGTGGCCACGCAAGTGAAAGGCGCTCTGCTCGCGGCTTGCTTTTATCAACAATTCTTCCTAGATCATTCGAGAGCTTGGGTATTATTCCTTCACTCGTCGGATGATCTAGAAGGCTGGTAGTTGCATCCGGTTGCCAACTTCGCTATTCGGCCCTAGATGTCTCTTTCGTGTTCTCTGGAGGCCTGCAAATTATCATGTTAGTTCCACTCTAATGCCCTAGATGGCGTTATTTCTAAAGGTTTGATGTAAAAATTTGTTCTTTGGCCAAACAATAGAGGGCAGTAGGAGTAGGATTGTGAGGTTTTATGTAACGTTAATTTACTACGTTACATGGTTGTAACAGCTCATAACGAATCCCACCACACATACAGCATCATCTTTTTGCGAGTTACGAGGGTAAGTTTTTAAGTTCGCGGAATGACAGTGAAAAAGGCGGGTAAACGCGCTCTTTTGATGCCTACCGTAT
>DVZL01002045.1:0-16139 GCA_018236625.1 Lasaia peninsularis
GTTTCTTGAGTTTGACATTTCCAATCGGGCAAAACGACGCGATCGCGTCGAGACGATAGTGTACGTTCTAAGTGGGCGGGTCTACTTATGGTAAGAGACAACAACACAACCGTGTTATTGGGGAAAGATAATAAACAAGTACACAGGTCTCCTGATGTTGAGAGACGACCGTGGCCTATAGACACCATAAATGTTATTAGATTAAAAAGAGGGTGCCTTTGATAATATAATTCACGATGTAAAATAATATAAATCTCTCCTCTTACCACCCGTCTTTTTAATAAAGGCTTTATCATTTACCAATTAAATCTTTTTTCCAGTCTCTGGATGGATACATCGCTGGTCAGGACTACCCAGCGTTTGAAGAAGTCCCGAAAGGCCTAGCATTCACTTGTGACAACAAGATCCCAGGATACTACGCGGATCCTCAAACTATGTGTCAGGTGATATGAATTTCTTTAAGAAATACCTTACGTGAAGTAAGGGTCACTTATACTAGGGAATGCTATTCCATTCACCATAGGTGCAAGCCACTATCTCGTTACGGTTTAGAAGATACGACAGCTGGTAAACTTATTCAGGCAAAATATACCATTTCAGTTATATTTATGTTGATTGTTATCAGATTTGATAGGTATAAGTATAGGCGATGCGGACTTCTTACCATGAAAAAATTTGTCTGTTTATATTTCTACCTTATTAAAAATAATGTCTCCTACATCTTGGCCCATTACCGTTTTTACATCAGATGATATACGGCTGGTTACCTAAATCGTAACCTATAAACCACCGAAGCTCCTATTCAAAAATAATGTAAATGTTAATTTTCAGGTATGGCACTGGTGTGTGCCATCTTTGGGTGGCAACACGATGTTCTCATTCATATGCGCTCCTGGTACCGTCTTCAATCAACAGACCAGAGTTTGCGACTGGTTCTTTAAGGTAATATTGGCTAGTATTCCTCAATATTTTTATAAGAACTATCTTCTTGCTTCCCCCTTCGTTTTCCTACTTCCCTATTACTCTAACATCTCTGGTATCCATTCTAACCCGTTCCTCTTCATCCTTCTTTGCCTCTATCTCTCTATAATAATGAAAATTAATTAATTATAGTGGTTTTTTCCAGACAGATTTCTACCAGTAGACAATAAATTCATTTAATATAATATAATATAATTTAATTAATCTTTTGAAGATTACTTCGCCTATTTCTATAACTGTATGTCTTTGCTCTCTTCTAGCTACCGCTACATTGTATACTTCAAAGGATACTTATCAGTGTTATAATAAATAATCTTTATTTATTGCAGACTTTCAATAATGTTTGTGGCAAATTTCACCAAGATCCTTCCAGCAAGTAATCTAAATAATATTAAGATCTTTTAACTTTTATAAGATAACAATAATAATTGTCAATTTGGTCAAATGTCAGTTATTTATTATATGCGGCCATCTTTAATCATCGGGTTGTTAGCATATATGCTAAGTTAATGTAAATAACTGATAATAATAAACACTATTACATGTACCTAACCATGTAATAGTGTATGTTGTGGGCCATTATTCTGTTGTCGCTGAAAATAAATTATTTTTCATTTTTTTCATAATCTGTGTTATTTCAGGTGGACTGTGCAGCCTCAGAAGCATACTACGGCATAAATGAAGACCTTTACAAAGACGTTAATGGAAACTTTATAGCTGGGAAGAAGTAGATCTTAATTCTTTAGTTTATTAGTGTAATGTAGATAAAATAAAATATTCTAGTGCCTGATAATTTTAGGGTAGCAAATATTTAGTTAAGCTAAATTGCCATAGAGTAATAACGATAGTATTTATATGTAGTTTTCTTACACTTACAATCCGTTCACATATACAATCTACGCAATGTTTATTTGTTTAAATCTTTCATGTAGTTTTCAGAATGATACAAGTATAGGCAAAGTGTCTTCGTCTTGTTTTTTTAAAAAAAATTATAAAATCGCTTATCAAAGATAATACGGGGCTGTATTATCTTTGATAAGCGATTTTATAATTTTTAATAATACAGCCCCTATAAAGAATCGCACATATGAATGAACGTTAATCGCACCCTTAAAATCAAAGTGACCGAATCCAAAAAATGCGATTTGTGAATGAGCAAGAAAATTTTCAAAAATTATAGTATTGATATATCTCTGTAGTGTCCCGTGGCAAACGATTGATTTTAACCAAATTTGTGGATTAGCCTTTTAAGTAGTTACACAATTACAATGTAAGTTTATATTTATATTGAAATGGTAAATTCAAGAATTACAGGAATTTTGAGTTGTCACTTTCATTCTAAGGGTGCGGTTCATTGCACAAAATGTAAATAAAAAAATCATGCTCTTTTCAATTTTTCTACATGTCACATGTATGTATGGTGCACATATTTATTGCATTGCATGGATTGTGATCAGATTTATATACATCTTCTTTGTTAAGTCTAAGTCCTAAAATATCTACATTTAAATGCTAGATTAAAAACATTTTGACATTAAATATAGTAGTCGCCATTGTGGACAAGATATTAATTCTGTTAAATAGAATAAAGCAAATAGTATAGTGTTTAATACATAAATAGCATATTTAATACAGAAACTAAAACAAAGCTTACAGACTTAGCACTTCTTTTATGTTTTTGTTTCTAAAAATACTATACACTCTTACATATTATACTAGTGTTTGTAGGTAAAATATTTCATTATTGTACAATTAAGAGTAAAACTATTTAAGTATTTTAGATAATATTTGTGATAGTGAAGTTACCAGAGTTTCTAAAATGTAAGTGATAAACTTAAATCGCTTTAGCCAGCGAATAAATTTCTATATGATTATAACTCAATTCTTAAAGAATTTTTATGTTGTAACTATAAGTAGACACCCTAAATTCATCTATAGCACTTTATAAACAAAAATTGTTAAAAATAGTCTGAATTTACATTTTATCCAGCCAAATGAATAATGCATAACTTAAAAGTTCGTCCTAAAAAGTTAATTTGCAGATAGAACTTTGTTCGTTGGATAGGACGAAATACGTATATTTATAAGTTTTAAGTAAAAAATATTGAAAGGCCTAATGAATGTAAAACTAAAATAATTAAAAATTAATTATTCGTAAGAATAAATGAGAAAAATTAAAAGTACAAATAAAAGTATATTGCGCTTTGCATCGTCTAAATTTAACTTATTAGTGTTATTACTATTTTTCAATTGAAAAAATAATAAAAGAAACATAATACTTTTAGTCACGTCAAACTGTTAGTGTAATTTGACGTGACAAGCTATTACTCAAGGAGTGGTAAATATATTCGAAAGCTAATTTTTCAGCACAAATGTATCTTGTCTGTTTATGTATCTCTTATTGTGAAAAAAGTGGAATATAAAAATAAGTTTAGACGACGCTAAACAGAAAGACCCACTAATTAAGTATAGTTTCTTTAAATAATTTTTATTTTTGGAACTAGTGTTATAATATTGTCTCTTCCAAAATATGATTATATTACGTTCAGTTTATATGGAATTTCTTCATCTTCTTTTGTATATATACACAACTCAATGTGAAGAGCACTATTTATTTTTTTATTATTTTTCTTAAAATAACTTCCATAATTCCACTCGTGACAATGCAACTTGGTTGAAACGTCGAGTATCTAAATAAGTGAGTCGGTTCACATATTACACCCGTTTTAATATACTTAATTAGTATATATATTTATGTGAAAAAACTTGAATTTTATTTTTGATATGTTAAGGGATATATTTTGGTCACAAATACAACTGTTGCATATTTTTTAACTTTAATCATTGTCTCGGTCTTTCCCCATTTCTTTCTTGTTTGTGAATGAATGAATGAATGATACTGTTATAATATAAACATTATAAGACACCGAATATTAAATGAACAATGTTACCTGTCAGAGAGATCTCTGTTATTGCAGCAGCACCAGCTGAACATCATTTAACATCAATTAAACTGATTGCTCATTTATCTTTCATAAAAGAGACTTCAAGTGTCAAAACTTCAAAGGTCTTTCTTGTACTTTAGTTGAAGAGAATTAGTCTTTCGTCTTCTTCTTCGTCCTAACCTTATACTTTTTCTATATCAGATGATATCGGGGTCAGCTACATAATCTAGGAGACAAAGACGCCAGTTTCTACACAGAGTGACTACCATTTGACCTCTGAAACCCAGAAAGTAAACTAGCCCCAATCCTAGATTAGGTTCAATTCGATATCACGATATATACGAAACATATACTGGAGTCCTTTGTAAACGTTCTTTAATCTATAGAAGTTAAGATCTAGTAGAATAGAAATGTATTTTGTATTTTTATAAATAAAACAGAATTTTCTTTTTGTAAACTATTTTTCTTTTTACTATAACTTCTTTTTTGTAAAACCTACAGGACAAGATGTCACACGCTTAGAATAAAAGTGACCGATTCCAAAAAATACAATATTTGAATGACCAAGAAAGTTTTCTAAATTATAGTACTGAATACGTCTTGATATATCTCTTTCGTGTTTCGCAAACGATTGATCGTAAGCAAATCTGTGGATTAGCCTTTTGAGTTCACAATTACAATGCAAGTTTATATTTATTCTAATTCTAAAATGCTAAAATCAAATATTACAGGATTTTTTGAGTTAAGTCACTTTCATTCTAACTCTATATCGCACATAATATAGTGGTGGTAAATGGTGGTAGAGAGGTTTGCAACTTAACTAAGGTAAGTACATTCCTATGACCTTATTGTTGGAGATAGACAATATTTTGTTCCAATATAGAACCTCCTTCTACTTTCCATTATAAACTGCATGAACAGACATATAAGGCATTTTGGCCATATAAAAGCAATGGATAAGCAACATCTACTGGTTTGGGTGATGGAGAAGGTATGATTAATTTAAGTGCCTTTTCACACAAACATACCTTCGCGCCAAGTCCCTTACATAGTAGGCAGAGAGACGAGGGCAAGGTGTCACAATTTCTTGATACTTGTATAGATTCTTATGCGTTCATTACTCTGTTTATATAAATATCCCGTTTCGGGAACTCTTGATCCGAATCTCTGATGATACATGAACAATTTGATCGTAAAAATTTTAAGCATTTTTAAAAACCCAAATTCTCAGAAATCGGTAAGAAAAATGTTGATTTTTGTCGTTGATTTTGGTTGATTAGAATGTAAACTGAACGTAGCATATTCAACTCCTGCAGCGACATTTTTGTCTTAAAATATGTAGTTATTTATAAAATGTGAGTGAATCGCGGGCAACATCTCATATCCTATTAATTTTATAAATGCGAAAGTTTGTGAATATTAATGAATGTTTCTTACTTTTTCATGAAAAAACTACTGGAAGGTTAGGATGAAACTTCACAGTTATGTAACTTGTATATGATAATAAAATATATAGGTTGCTTATTAATCAACTCAATTGAAAAGGGAGCAGCATATTTTATAAATCGGAAAAAAATCTGCCCTTAGATAATTCTTAAAAACTAGTAAAGAAAAATATTTGAACCTATGATACGTTTGAATATACGAATACGCTTATTATTCTATGATTCCTTAAATCTGGAAATAATTATATTTAAATTTGGCACAATAGACATGTTTATAAGAAGTATATTATGCCATGTATTTATTTTCTTTGAAAGTTACTTTTGGAATAGTTAAAAACTTTATATGTTTAGAGAATTAAAAGTAGTAAAGCAATTTTTTATATATTTTATAGTAGCATATTATGAATTAACGAAATGAAAATAGAATCAGAAGTTTGTGAGTACACAACTATTCACTCACGATTAACCGACGATATAAGGTTCCATGATATGACAGGTGGTAAGTCCCTCGCTATATCGGGAACAAATATAATCCCGGACATCGATATTATTACAGAAAAACTAAAAACACTCATAGAACAAGTTTTTCTTCCCTGGGAATCGAACCTAGGACCTCATGCGTTGAAGTTGACACCGACATCACTCGAGCATAGACGACACATTTAATTTCATTTCAAAAAAGTACCTTCACGCCTCTTATGCTAGTAACAACCACGATAAGAAAAGGTACTAGGGGCCCACGACGTGACAGGTAGCAAGCCTATTACCACTTTGAGCACATTCCAATCTCGGGCAATGTAATTCTTATTCAGAATAATCCGAAAAATTGTTAGGAAAAGTTGCCAAACCTGGGAATTGAACCCGGGACGTAAGGACGACGCGTACGGTCGCGGCTAATGATCTTAACAGGCGAAAGCAGTGTCGTTACACCACAGAGTGATTTCAGTTCATTATATTTATGAATTATTACTGCTGTAACCACTCCAACATAATTTATTTTTTTCAGGTTGGACTTGGTGACAACTCATAATGATAGACGACGGACAACTAGACAAAGGCGACCATACAAACCAACAAGAAGACAGCAGAAAGGACAAAAGAAAGAAAAGAAGGACATATTAACAGTACAAGGCATTTAATATATTATTATAAAATCTAAACATTAAAACTTTATTTTTTTACATTGGTAGACGGACAAGTAAACCGATTTGCGATGGTAATAAATAGTCCTACCTAACCTAAGATTATAAGGGTGTGTTGCCGCACTGACGCTGGACTATTTGACCTTTATACTATATGTTTCTCCATACCTTGCACGCTATACTTGGACCCTATTATTCTAGAAAAAGATAAGCCACAGGATGCTTGGTAAGAGACAGCCGTACCTACTTATACCTATAGACGCTATAAATGTCGTAGGTGCGTCGCTATCTTGTGGCGTGACTGTTAGGCCTGAAGTACAAGTCCACCGGCTACCCTACCTATTTAACGAACTTCCAAACCTGGAAATACTGAATTCTATTTTTGCATACTTTTACTTATTCATATCGAAGCTAGGCCTCCGTAAACTAACGGACGTATGCCGAAACATCCAGTGATAGTTAGGGGTTTTAAAAAATCCACCAAATGCGAGTCGGACTTGCACACGAAAGGTTCCGTACCATTATCTATAAAACAGCATAAAAATCACATTTATTGTATGGGAGCTCCTTCTATATATTTATTTTCTTCTGTTTTTAGCATTTGTCGTTATAGCGGCAACAGAAATACATCGTACAAAATTTCAACTGTCTTGCTATCACGGTTCATGAGATACAGTCTAGTGATAGACAGACGAACAGCAAAGTCTTAGTAATAGGGTTTCATTTTTTACCTTTTGGGTACCCTAAAAAGGGTTACAAACCCTAAAACACTAAAATTGCCTCTATAACAGTTCACAATAAAAAAAAGGTCAGTCTTAATTTCTGAGACGGAAAGTCGGCCACAGCTAATAGGGCGGACACCGACAATTGGGCCGATTGTGAAATAGATTTCCAGATATACTCGTGTACCAGAAGTGAATACAACAATAGTCCGAGAAAGGTATTCAGGCTAATCATCAAACAAATTCCTGAACTCCTCAGTCCAAGAAGATAATATTGTCGGCGGCAGAGCAGTAACCAGAAGTATTGGCTATTTATTATTGTACACAACACATACACAAAGATAGATAAAAGCCTCGTAAAGGCCCAGACGTCAGGTTTGATTATCGACATGCGCCAATGAGTTTTTTTAACTTAAGTACATTTTCTGAGTGCTCTTACGGTGAAGAAGGAAACCTAGGATTTGTAACCACATAACGACGGACTTACCACTTGTCACATCATGGGACGTAATTTCGTCGGCTAATTGTGAGTGCATAATTATCTCAGCCTACCTTACACAATAAATCAAAATTTATACTTTAAATCTGTTATGATAATTATAAAAGTTCCCATGAATAATTAATTTAACAGGAAATGCATGTTTAAAAATGTGTTTATTAGCAATTAATTTTCTTAACATCCTAGTTTCGTAGTAATATTAAAATCAGGTAATATTAGGTAATATTATCGTTATAATATTCTCGCTAAAATGTCATGGCCAATATTCTAATTGATACAAGGTAAAACGAATATATTATGAATGGCTTTAAGAAATGACAATATTTGTATTGGAAAAATTTTTAGTTGTTGGTAATATTCTAAATGCAAAAATCAAAAGTGTATTTATTCTCTTAATAGCAAAAGAATACAAGGAAACAAAGTAAGTATAGGTTCTTGTTTTAAGAAGTAGATGTCACTTTTACGCGTTAAATATATATTTGGTGTGATGACAAGGTACCAAGGAGCTTAAGACCACAACTTGGTTCTTTAGGATTTCTAGTGAACAACCCCGAATAGATAATGACGCGCACTGACGTTGACCTGAAGAACAAGTAAGGGTATAAGTAAATAAATATCCCTCGAGAATTACACAAAATGTTTTATTCCGAAATCAGTTTATTATGCTTGTATTATGGGTGTTAGTGAACAATACTAATACTTAAGTATATACTGGAACAAGTTTAATAAACAGCCAGACCAAGGATTTTTTTGGCAACCCATTTTCAATATATTCTCATTAGAGAATATATTAAAAATGTGTAAATATAATAAATACTAAATTTATTATAAAATAAGTTGAAGGTCGCTGAAGCTCGATGAAGGTCTGTTTAGGTTCGGATCTTCTACTATAGGATCAACTACAACTATTCATAAATCTTTTTGAATTCTACCACAGGAAAAAACTAGAGTGTATAAACCCGAAACTGCCATTAAAACCCTAGCGTTTATAGATAAAATAAACTTAGAATAACATGTAGGCCCTGACTTCCTGCTAATTTTTTTATTTAATACATCTCGTTTTTAGCAGGCTTTGTGCGCGTTGAACTCTTTTTGTAAAATATGCGCTCCTCTAAATAAGCTTCCGGTTTTTGTGTTACTACCGAACACCAACAGCCCCACTCTATCATCAAATCTGTATGATGATAATATAATTGTTTGTTATAAAATCTACATATGACCCGGACGTAATAACGAAACGACATTATCGTTCACTAAAGAACAATCTAGTAATTTATATTTTGGAATAATTCCATTAGTGCATTCACACTAGATATTAATTTCCAAAAATAACTTTTAATTTCTTTGCCTTATTTTTTTATTTTGATTGTAAAAAAATACATGACATTGAATTTATCAAAAAAAAACATCTGCAAATTCGAAGAACTAGTTAGTTAGTGTACGAGGACAACAGAATTCTAATAAACATAAATTAATAACTATGATGCTTGCAGAATATTATGTCTGCAATCTTATCTTTTGTAAAGTTGATTAAACAATTGCCAAAACGTTTTTCCTTGAACTATCGTGTCTCCGTCGCAAGAATTCGAATACGCACGAAAAACAGTTTTTAATATTTATTAAAAACCATCAACACCAATCGGACAACAAAGGTTAATCGACCATTGCAAAGATTTCAGTTTTGCATTTTACAAAATGCAACTAAAAGCAACATTATTCCGTAATTCGACAATCGACAACGTAACGCTAGTCTGTGACCACGATCGCTTTGGCGCGAACGTGTGCCTTTACCGCGTGTGAAAAAAGAAAAAAAAACATTGTTTATACAGATAGAGTGAGTTGTTCCTACGTGTATCCGATTGTGTGGTTGACAGTTTTTTTTTTATTTTCCACAATAGCCTTATGCATTCTTGCGTAACTTTTTCGTAACTTTTCGGTGAAGAACCTGTATTGTAATCGGGTCATTTGTTCGATTATATTTAGTTATTTCTGTCAAGAAGGTCGCTTGTCTGTGGAGTTTTTATTCAAAATACAATTAATTCATTATACCTAATTATAGAAGATTCATTTACTTGAGTTAATTTTTTACGATTCGTTTTTATTTTATTTCTTGAATTTTAGAATTAAAATGTGTGAAAAGTATTAAAATAAAAAAATCCCTTTTTAATGTGATAACGAAACGTGAATGTGTATTCTGTAACTGTAATTTATTTTAGCCTTTTAAGATATTTTTTGTATTTAAAAAACTCTTTAGAAAATAACTTTTTACTCGTACTTTACAACTTGACATATAAAAGTGATTAAATGTGACATTAAAACCAGTTTCCGCTGACAAAGCAAATATTATGTCATTGAGGAGAGTCGGTTACAAAATTGTCGTAAATGGTATTTTTTTTCATACACATAAGAACCAATTAAATAGAGCCTTATTTGAGTGTTAATTCTGCGAGTGTCTAGGTCTACGTCTATTGGTGACGCACACATTTAAACACACTTTCACTGAGTAAGGCCGTTTGGTATCGCAGCAAACATGAATATCACTCGGTTCTAAGTCTCACTTTAACTTAATTATTAGGACCTTTTATCTATAGATTATTAATTACTGCTTGTTGCTTTCCATTAAATAGCTTACTGGACTGACCAATTGTCTTTATTAAAAAATAATGCATATTACAAATTGGTTGCAACTCAAAAACATCAAAAGAAACATAATTCAAAAGAAGCACTCCTGCCCTAAAAGAATACTTAATAAAAAGTCATAGAATTATGTGGCCAATGCCTCGTCTATATTTTATTTTATATTATACTAGCTGCCCAGCGAACTAAGTACCTACCGGCTTTCTAGTACCTACCGGTCATATACTTTTTTCATAAGATAAATACAAAATATATTGTCTATGTATGTACTGTGTATATGATCTATATTGCAACGCATGTTTTTATTAAGAGTAATTAAATAATTTGAATTCAAATATTTATAAAAATGCGTTAACACAAAAAAGTCCTCAGTAACTAATTATACTACATGCATAGTAAATGAACATATATTTTTTAGCGTAAGAGCAATATATATAGTTGTGTAATATATGATATCATTATGCTTTTAATTTAACATTATAATCACGTGAATTCTAATCATTTTTAGAGTTCCGTACCTAAAGGGTAAAAACTCTAATACTAAGATTCCGCTGTCCGTCTGCCTGTGTCTCACCAGGTTGTATCTCATGAACCGTGACAGCTAGACCGTTGAAATTTTCACGGATGATGTATTTCTGTGTCCGCTATATAGCGCAGCAATTACTAAAATATAGAATAAAATAACTATTGAAAGGGGTTTCCATACAACGTATGACTCAACCCAAACAATAGATCTCGCTATCAAAATTTAGATTGCGTTAAAGACGACAAGTATTTCCTCGATATATTCCCATAACATAACATATTTACTTCCATAAGATGATTACCTATCAAACTTGATTATATTTACCGTTTTTATAGACAATAGATACACGGAACCCTTGATACGCAAGTCTTACTCGCACTTGGCCGGTTTTTCTTACTATACTTTAAAACTACTATTCTGGTATATTAAAAGTTTTGGTAAAGAGAGGTATTTAGTCTATGATAAAATCTATCCGCTTATTTGCTGCAAACAATACAGTGCTTTAAAACCTTGGTTTAAAAAACAAGTGACCAAACACCTGGCCTTATAATTTGTATGTAAATTGTATGGTTCGAGACTTATGGTTCTAATTTGGTGAACGTGAAACCGGTTCGTAAAAAAACAAATTATCCGCGTTATATCGTTTAAATATCAATCATTCCGATCGTATTTTAAATATTGTTAGATATAATACAATATCACTTTTTTATAAAATAAAAAAGTGATTTACTAGTATATCAACTTATAGGCTCTTAGGGCTAGAAACTTCAACTCAAACAATCATAACTAAGGATTTTTCAAAATTCGAACCTCAAGGGCGTGAAATAAGGGATAAAAGTTTTTTATGAAGTAAACAACTACAGCTACCAACTACTAACGCAACAGCCAATCAGACTGATCAGTTAAGAAATATACATTATATATAGACACCAAAGATGTTAAAGACAAGTTGCCATCCTGATCACTCAAAATCGTAACACGAAGTAGTGATATTTGCATAGTTATAAGAAAAAGTAAACCAAAACTCCTAACAAACAGTTTCAAGTAAGCCTCGTCTGATTAGAACGTCATTAGTATTTCATACCTAAAGGATAAAAAACGGAACCCTATTACTAAGACTCCGCTGTCCATCCGTCTGTCTGTCTGTTTGTTTGTCTGTTTGTTACTCGGACTTTGTGACATAGCTTTCTGCATTTACTCATGGGTTTACTGAGCAATTAGCTTACTTGTAACTTTACTCACACGTGGTGAAGATAAGATTTTACTAGCAATTATTGTATATATATCGACGATTTCGGAAAAAGTTCCAACGATTTCCTAAAAATTTCGTATTTAGGGGGTTTCGGTGGCGATAAATCGATCTAGCTAGGTTTTATTTTCCAGTTTCATTATTTGTTACTCGTGTTTACATTGAATAAAATCCTCCTACAATATCGATAACGAAGCTAAATTTTGCCATCATTTTCGGAGTTAGAATAGCTCGGTCGGGAAATCAGGCGCCTTAAAAACCCAAAAACCCCGCTGTCAAATTTCGGTACGATTGTTTATTTTATTTTTTCTCCTTTTATAGTATTCATATTTCATCGATAAGTGATTCGCATAGTTATAAGTAAATATAATTCCAAAGAAAACATGATGTACTAAAAAAACACCGAGCGATGCTCGGTCATCCAGGTACTTTATTATAAAATCTCATTTTTATTTTTGTAAACCTTTGGCATAAACGTTTATCGACTATTCAAAAGTTATGTGGAGTTAATTTATTTTATACTTATTTATTCCTTCATTCACAATATTAATTTGATATAGGGAGTGTGCAAATTTGAGTGAATAAGTTTCATCTATATTATGTTTGCGATAAGAAAAAAGTGACGTCATCATCCTAATAATATCTTGTCGAATTAAATCGCGGAATTTTGAATTATATTTTATTTAATTGGTTGAGTCATTGCTCGGTTGATAATAACTTTTTTCTTTAAGTGAATATAGTATAAGTGACTATAAGTTACAAAAGTTTCATGAAAGTAGGAAGTCCAGTTGGGACACAAGTACCAGGCTCGCATAATGCCTTAGAGTTATAAAACCATCGTCCTTGAAACAACGAAACAGTTGCGTATTTTGTTTCAAAACTATTACACAAGGTAAGCCTTTATATAACTGTATCAATAGTAAAGGCTGTATTCACAGAAATAAGTAGCAAACAACAAGCCCGCCATTTTATTAGCGCGGCAATATCATGTCTAATCAATTGAATATTATATCTACTACATTATGTGTGCTTAGTCAAAGAGTTTGACTAAGGACACATACAATTCTTAACTATTATAAAACTTCATCCAGATAATGGCTATATATATAGTAACAAATATACAAAAAATAAATCAATTAAATAAGTACGGGTCCCCTGTGTAGAATAGACCAACTGCTCCCTACGAGTCAGCTTGTAACAACATGACCACTGGTGGTAGGGTGCTAAACAGCAATTCGTCCGATTAGTGATCCACCGCTTACCAATTCCTGCCGCCATAATGACACTGTCGTGTTCCGATCCGCAGGGTAGGGTAGCCGGTAAACTTCCACATAAGGTCTAACAGCCCGACCACGGTTACGGTTAGGCCATGGTTTTCTCTTATCATCAGGAGACCTGTTTGACTGTTCGCTGTCTTATCCCATAAAAAAATATAAAGACGTATGCGAAAACCATAACCTATCACTTGTAGCTGAGTAAAAATGTCATAGTGACATTTAAAATATTTGTTAAGAAATATTCTTAATTTGCCTTGGTTTTAGTTGTATAAATTATTATTTATTTTTGTTGACGAGATAGAATAACAAAAATTAATGATACATAAATTACACTATAATAAAATAAAATTACAAAATTAAAATTCCGAAATGAGAATAAATAAATATTAAAATTGTGAAGTAGAAAATATTTTATTTTATATACAGAGTGGTGTTTAGACCAAGCGGTTCTTGTGATGGATCTTCTATCTAATAAATTGCGAGTTAAACCCTCGCACGAAGGATTCGTAGGTACCATTATCTAAATCGACTAAAAAATACGTTTGTATAATTATGTAATTAGTTTCTTCTGATTTTTGTATTTTTTGTTAATGCCAATAGAAATACATAATCTGTGAAAATAACAACTTTATTGCTCGTCCAAGAGATACAGCCTGGTGAAAGATAGACGCACAGATGGACAAACAGCGGAGTCTTAGTAATAGGGTTCCGTTTTTTACCCTTTGGTAAAGGAACCCTAAAACAAATATAATTCTTAATTTTTAATCGTATCCGAAAGAGACATACACTGAGAAACTGACGAAATATATTCAAAGAACTTATCATTTTTCTCGCCATATCTGAATTAAATCTAGTCTACGCCCACGACTCCGTCCACGCAAAATCAAAAAATGTTTTTTTTAATAAGGCTATGACCAATTTTAATCAAACGGTGTTAGATTTCAAATTGGAATAATAGCTTTCAAAAATAATACATCTGGAATATTTAAAAAAAAGTCAATAAATATACTCGAATGGTTATACTTACTTACGCAGCCACAGTTAGCCAAAGATATAAGGTCCCATGATGTGAATTTTGGCAAATCCGTCGCCATATTGACCACATATCCAATCCCGGTAAACGTTTTTTTTTTAACCGAAAAAATTGTATAAATTGCCCTATCTGATAACATACTGGGACCTAATATCGTCGGCTAATCCTAAGTGCATGCATAAGTATTTATCTCTGTCTACCTCTTCGGGTATATAGGCGTGACAATATCTATTTAGTTATTCAATAAACTTTACTCATACACATTTGTCGAGTACCCTATCTAAAATAAAGAAATTTGTCTGCTTATTTTCTACTGTTAAAAGTAAGCTTTCATAGTAAAATTTGTTTTTTTTTTTAGGACACACGTACTGACCTCACATAACCTTTTCTTTTTGGCCTTTTGCCACAAATGTCAATGATCTTTTTATGTTTTAACATTTTACTGTAAGATACTAGTAATAGATAGGATCTAAGGAGTTGCACAGTGTTCGTCTTACGTTTTTAGGATTCCGTAATTATAGGATACAAACGGAACTCTATTACAGAGTCTTCAGTGTCCATCTTTCTGTCTGTCCAGACAATCACTATGACTGAGACTTAGCAATCTGTCTGTCTGTTTGTGCCAGCACCAGTGATAGTTACAGAGTTAAAATTTGACTTATGATGTATTTCTGTTGCATCTTTAACAACAAATATTAAAAACAAATTAAAATAAATATATAAAGGGTTTTCCCATACAAAATATGTTTATTTTCTGCTGTTTTTACAGATTTTATTGATAGTACGGAACTCTATAAGCGTGAGATCGACTCGCACTTGGTCGATTTTTTAAAGTTCATTAACCCTGGTCCAGTACAGAATTGCCAACTACTTTCCTATCGACCAGCTCGTCTGAGGCGAGTGTAGTTCTTAGTCAATACCACCGTGAATATTATTAGGTGCTTCATTTTTGTTATATCTAAACAGGTATGAATTCATTTTATTCTGTTTATAGTGTTTGTTGTTTTAGCGGTAACAGAAATTTGTCTCTAAAAACTTTCGACATTTCTTTCTCGACCTCACGGTTCATGAGATAAACCTGGTGACAGACAGACGGACAGCGGAGTCATATTAATACGAATGCAATTTTTATAATGAGAGTTTTTTTTTAATTTCAATCACTTCATAAATAAAGAAGTGTTATCGCAGCTAGTTATATAAAAAAGTTTCTTTTAATCCGACCTTCATGAAAAGTAGTTCTCAGTTTACCTCTCTATTTTTTTAGCTTTGTAATGTTGGTTTATTAGATTATAGTTTTTATTGGATGATTTCTACATGTTTATTATTGTTTGTTTGTTGGTAAGTACTCGTAGGCACTTTTTGGTGGTGCTTTTTAATATAATCAAGTTTCCGCAATTGTGTTTGTTCAGTACATAATATTACATTAGAATACTAGCTGTGCTCGCGACTTCGTCCGCGTTTTTATTTAATTAAATTATTTTGTACATTTCTAGAATAAAAGTTGCCTAAGTCGTTCCTTATTACAATAGCTGTCGGCCAGTGAAAGTCCCGTCGGAATAAGTCCAGCCGTTTTAGAGGTTAGCGGGTACAAACAGATAGACAGACTGACAGATAAAAATTCTAAAAAATATTGTTTTGGTATATGTACCTTGTAAATATACATATGCATTTAGTAAAAAGCGG
>DVZL01002046.1:0-16139 GCA_018236625.1 Lasaia peninsularis
CATAGTAGTTGTTGACTGGAGTTAGACAATACGAAACATGCCATTTGACAGTGAATATATGAGAACTCCGGCTCGGAATTCGTATCTTATAATTGTCAAAAAGATACATAATAGCCCCGCTGTTGGCATCAGTTTTTCTGTGACTCAGTTTAGCTCCAAAACAGTATACATACCTCAGACAATAAAAAAAAACAAAAGTCTCAGATGACCTCATCTTTTTATACAATTACCTACACGATCTAATAATTTTCTTTTTCTATAACAGTTCTACATAGCTCCTAATTTAAGATTCTTAGTATCCAACTTATTCTATTAAGCCTTTAAAGATCAAAGATCATACATTTTCAAAGATCCTCGCATGTTCCGGGTTTCAGCTTATGATGGTGACCGACCATTTACAGTGAGAGTTGTAATGGCAGTAATTACTGAACTATAAAACTTACGATTTCGAAAAAATACGACATAGTCTATAAACTATGCTTGGTTGAACAAAAAATAATAAAATTAATCAAACTGTGCAAATTTATAATATGGCTTTTTCCCTGTCCCACGGAACCTCCTTAAATAAACAGGGTAAATAAGGGGTAAGTAACCAATGTTCCGAGGTTTTGATACATGATTTTTGCTTAACGTTCACATGGAAACAAACAAACTGTTCAGCTTTATATTATTATAGTAGCATAGATAATATCTCGAATTAATAACTGTCACCAAAACTGAATCCAATCTAGATTATCTGTTAATCAGCCTCGACTTGGTTTTCGTGATTTCCATTAACTTTAGTGGCTACATTTTTGTGTGATTCTTATCATCAGGAAATCTACCTGCTTATTTGCCTTTGTGAACCAAAAAATGGACTGTGATTTTGTTTTACAGCCACATTCGAGGACATCGTGGCTGTGCGGATACAACTGTTCCTGTCCGTCGTGTCGGGAGTGACAGCACTTTATCTGCCATTATTATTTGTCTTCGTTCTAAAACAATTGTGTGTCGTTAATTTTTCTATTTATTTCATCAAAATAGTTATTTTAAGACTTGCACTAAAAAGATATTACTCACTATCGACTAAAAACAAAACAATATAACTTAAACATTATGCAGTTGGTGTAAACTTAATACTTAATTTTTTGATCTTTTTTACTTTGTACAATCCGTGTTTTAATCAAGTTTTTCGCACGAAAATTTTAAATGCTATTCTAAATATATTTAAAAAAATATTTGTTATTATAAATTTTAAATACTTAGTAATTCTATAAATAACATATAATTATACATTTTAAGTGTATTATAAAATATCCATTTCTATGATTTTATATGACAAACTACTACAAATACTAAATGTAGTAAGATAGGTTGATTATAATAGGCCAATATGACTAATAAAGAGTCCCTAAGACTCTTAGTAGTAGTAGTAATCAGTCAGTCAATTTAAATTTAAATTGACGTTTGATTAAATATAATTATAATAGGCACTTCAAAAAACAGAATAGATGTACATTAAGTTTGGCTATTTACGGATTGGATAATAAAAGTAAAATTTATAAATTTGGAAAAGCCCACTACGCTTAAAATATAACGAAAAAATTAAAAAATACCGACTTCAGTATTTTATGTGACCCTATGAACTTAATAAAAAGCCATTACAAATTATCTTTTTTAAATTATTTTATCCTTCTACAGCTTTCACTGGCACGGGCAAGTTGTTACCGCAACGCCTAACGATCAACAATATTCACTGAAAACCGCATTAAAATCGGTCTAGTGTTTTGGAATTAAATGACAAATTTTCACACACATCTCACCAGTTATAGCAATCCATACATGTAATAAAACTTTTTTTCATAAAAAAATAAACGGGAAAAGTATTGGAAGGCAAACAAGCAGACGGTTTTCCTGATGGTAAGAAATAGACGTCGCCTAAGAAAACTGAATTGTATACATTGAAGATGTTAAAAAAAATAGGTCCCTGTGACTAAAAATGGTTACCAGAACATATTTAACAGCTGGTATACAACACAGACATAAACAGATAAAATTCCTAAAAATGTTAGAAACGTGTTTTTTGCTGGATTTTAATCGCCTACACGTTTATATTTTTTAATTTCTTGAACACAGAAATCACATTGCAGTTTTATTAATAATTGCATATAAATTTTGGTATAGGTAGGTATATAAGAAGTATCGGTGCTTAAGTTACTTTTTTTCAAATATATGTTTACAAATACAATGTTATTTTAAAAATATTATTATCTATACTTAATATTATAAAGTCGAGGATGGATTTGATTTTTTCGTTTGTTGGTTTAAATTGAATAGCCCCCGAAACTGAACGACCGATTTGAAAAATTATTTTACCATTAGAAGCCGACATTATCACTGATGAACATAGGCTACATTTTACCGCGGGAAAATGCTTCATTATTACGTGAAAACGGGTAATATGATAACGGTTAGTAGGAATTATCTTTCCGTATCTATTGCACATAAATTTTAAATGGCTAAACCGATTGGGTCGAAATGTTATTTGAATGTTTTGATAGTTTTTTGTATGATTTAAAAATACAATTGGACCGGGTAGGTGGCGCTGCTGGCATTATGTAACTAACCAAAGCCGGACCAGGCAAATAGTATTGTTATATTTTATTCAAATGAAACTACCTAATTATACAGTAATCAATCTTTAGGGCATCTCCAATTGTGTATATATGTAGGCAAATATGAATGTATGGATTACCCCGTGTTCCTTGTGTAGAATAGACCATCTTCTTCCTGATCAGGCTCGTAAGAGGCGAGCATAGTTTAACTGGGTCACTTCCAATATTACCACTGGTGGCAGAGTTTTGTGCAGCAACTCGCCCGGGTAGGGATCCATCGCCTTGCCCATTTTTGCCGCCATAATGACATTGTCGTGTTCCGGTCCGGAGTACAGCCCGACCATAAACAGCGATGCACCTACAACATTTATGGTATCTATGGGCCACGGTGGTACTTTACCATCAGGAGACCTATTTATAAATACATGTATTGGGAGACCTTGTTATTTTATACGATTACAGTGATTTAATATTGCGAGTAAATTCACATCAAAATGTACATTATTACCACGTTATAGCGTTGAAAAATGTTATTCTATAAAAATATATTTCGTGTAGATAATTAATAAAACATAAAAATAATAAAATAAATGTAATTATTTATCTAGTAGGTACCATGTTATTGTTATTAGTGTATGTTTCAATAATTAAGAACAATAATTAAGACTCGTTTCCCTATAAATAGAGCAACAATTCAATTTTAATTTACAAAAAAAAAACATGGGAACCATTGTTGTTTATAGTGGAAATATTTTGGCGTTACTTTTTGCGCGTCTTGGTCAAATCATAAAACAAAATTTGTGGATAAATATTTAAGATTTGTTTAAAAAAAACTATGAGTAAATATTGTTTCACGGTTGAAATATCCATAATGAGTTATTTTTTTATAGAAGTGCAAACGGACAAGCTGCTCAACTGATGGTAAAAACACGAACATCCGCAATATCACCAGGCTTATCGTAGATGCGTCACTGACCTTTAAGGAATGAGTACGATATTTTCTTGTACCTAAGTCGTATACGTTTAGAAATGACGCTGGTAAATTGTTACATAATAGTAAAATATGGTGAAATTATACGAGGTAAAAATGCCAGCCATTAGCCACTTTCTACGTCCATTAATCATGTGATTCTCGAAAGGGGAGTCCACAAAATATTCGTGAAATATCACAAGGGAAGAGGGGGGTAATAATATATCACGTCTATTTATTTTTTTGCAAACGCACGATACTCAACTGAAAAGCAATGTTACGTGTATAAAAAAATACACATGATATAGGGGGAGGGGAAATTTCAAAAACGAAATGCAAAAGATTCAAGTCAACAAATCGAACTCTATGTTAGATGCGATCATAAAGAAATAAGCAGTGCGTCTTCGCCAAACAAAGATGAAAACAATCCGTACTAATATTATAAATGCGAAAGTAACTCTGTCTGTCTGTCTGTTACGCTTTCACGCCTAAACCACTGAACCGATTTTGATGACATTTTGTACAGAGATAGATTTGACCTTCAGGAAGGACATAGGCTTCTTTTTAACCGCCTATATTAAAAAGAGGGCATATTTTTACGCGATTAGTATTAAAAATGTCTGCCCTTTGAAAGTTGTCTGTATTATTAAAATAATTCATGCGGGTGAAGCCGCGGGCGGACAGCTAGTTTTATATAATTTAGAATGGAAATCGGATGGGTATCGGATGTACATTGAGATCGGATGGGTTTCAAGAGTAGCCTTGCAGATCTATCGTAGTTCAGCGTCAACTGAATTTTAGGAGACTACCAGGAGGCCTGTAGTACTGCAACCATCAACAACAGTCTCGATGCGCAGTCAAATTTTAGCATTGTTTATAAACAATAATTGTAATAATTTTGATTGTGACTGCGAAAATAGTTAAATAATATCAAAATGCAAAATGAGAATAAATCACCGATAAAATAGTAGGCGATTAAAGGATAAGCAATCATCAAGGATATGATTTTCCCCAGACACACTCGCTTGTGTTTGAACGAAAGGTTACAATCCGTACGTAACAAGTTCTGGTGCTCCACCATAGTTTTCTTCAAATTAGGCTTCTCTAGTGCTGAACATAATATTAAGTGCCGT
Source organism: Lasaia peninsularis (assembly GCA_018236625.1). NCBI lineage: Eukaryota > Metazoa > Arthropoda > Insecta > Lepidoptera > Riodinidae > Lasaia > Lasaia peninsularis. The sequence continues at coordinate 4,698 of DVZL01002046.1, forward strand.
ACTAAACGCCGTGAATATTCTTAATCCGTTGATAAGGTTACCTTTTTTCGCAATAGTTCCGTCATAAGAGTAAAGGACCAGGTCGGGCGCCAGCATATATAGTAATGAAATTTTAAGTCTAAATTAATTTAAGGATATTTTTGGCACCGGTTAAACGCTACTAATGGCCAAAAGAGCGTCCCATCAGCAATAGTCAGTGAGTCGGTCCGTGTTCAGTGTCGGAGGCGCTGCAGTACCCGGAGTACAGCTGTGTGGTCAGCTACGGGCGACTGGTGGTGGGCTGCGCCTTCCTGGTGCCCGACGCGGCCCGCGGCGCCGCCTACGTGTCCTTCGTGCTGGCCCGCCCCGAGTGGGGCCGCGCGGGGCTCGGGACCTTCATGCTCTACCACCTGCTGCAGGTAACGCGCCCGCCAGCCTCTAGGTACTGTCTGGAGATTACACTCCTAACGTCATCATCATCTTGGCGATTAGTCCCGGTTGCTCCCTATGAGTCCATTGGCACACATGTCTTATCCCACGACATCCAGCCAGCATTTCTTGGGTCGGCCTCTTTTACCGGCACCAATTGATTTAATGGCATTTGTTACCTACGTAACCTGCCGGTTTAAGTAAATGGCCGTACCATCTTAGACGGCTTTCCTGCAGTGTTCCTGCTACGTCACGAACATGAAGACTGCCACGTATGTGAGCGTTTCTAATGCGATCTTAACGCCTTACGCTACACATCCATCGCAGCGGCTTCACCTCCGCGACATACAGCCTCTGCTTATGCTGTTAAAGTAACGGTCATGCTTTTTTACACTCCTAACGTCCTGTCCGCAATATTAAACATCTCGAGGACCGGTCCGTTTGGACCTTGTCCAGTTTAGAAAGAGTTAGCGATACTACGTATTCGGGACGGGGTTGTTAGGAGTCAGATCTCCGGATATTACTTTTAACTTAATGGTCCTACCTCCACCCTCTGTTTGTTTTCAGACGTGTCCCGACAAGGACGTCACGTTGCACGTGTCGCCGACCAACCCGGCAATATTCTTGTATCAGAAATTTGGATTTAAAGTAAGTTTTAGAGCTTATTGTTTGGGCTACCACTCTAAAATGTTATTGTAGCATCGAAAGGAACAAAGTCAAACTTTTTTTAAATCAAATTTGAATTAAATTTGCTCGAAAACACTTTTAAAACGCGAAATTTGATGGTAGAGGATCTGAAATGTTAAATTGAAACCTTTTTATAAAAATCTTGTTACACCCTTGCTTAGAGCCCTTTGTGAAGACTGAATTTGTGACCATTTATGATATAGCCAATATCTTCATCTAGTCATTGAAATACTTTAAACTGAACATTTAAATATTATTTGTTGAAACCAATTGTTACTAAAAATTAGGTTTTTACTTAAGTATTAGGTAACTGAAGATTGGTATGGAGATTTTTTATTCTATTATTTTTCATGCTGTTTGCGCCGGGATTCAAAATTGTGCGAATTTTTAATTTAAACAAAAACAATAATTTAAAGATATTACAGTACAAAAGGCGAACTTATCTCCAAAAAAAAGTTTTCTGCCAGCTGACCCATAAAAATATGTTAAAAAAAACACAATCAGAATCAAAACACTACCTATCTAAAAACAAATAAATGATTTTGCAATTAAAGTAACATGACTTTTTTACAACATTTATTTTAATTTCGAATTCTGTGCCAATCCACAGATAATTAAATCTGAAAGTGAATGATAAAATCTCCAATTTTATTATTCCTATTTTTTTACAATCTATTACTATTTATAATCACTACTTCTGGCATTAGATATTGCCATTGCAGATATTTTCTATACAAATAAATAAAATTTGAGTGTGTATGTTATAATATTAAAATTACCGCTTCATAATAAATGCATATGCATGTTTAACATATACCTTAATAATGTATTTAACAATTTTTGTCTGTCTGTTTGTACCCGCTAATCTCTGAAACGGCTAGACCTATTCTGACGGGACTTTTACTAGCAGACAGCTGATGGAATAAGGAGCGGCTTAAGCTACTTACTTTTATTTTAGAAATGTATACTTAAAATAAAATAATTGAATAAAAAAAAATTAATAAGAAGTTGCGGGCACAGCTAGTTTATTATTAAATTTGAAATAATTTATCCCATAAGATATAAATGCTGAATTCCTTTTGTTTAAGGTTGAGGAGTTGATACAAGACTTTTACGAGAAATATTATGACATTGACTACAAAGGGTGTCGCCATGCGCTATTTTTAAGACTAACTAGATAATAAATAAATATTAAAATAAGTGTGTCACTTTTTATTTACCTACAACAGGTGCGAAAGGGAGGTAGCTAAAGATGGACATTTTTAGACCAAACTCCACTACCTAATAGATATAAGAAAAGTCATTTCTTGTTTGACTGTTATTGTTCATTTTTATATCTCTTTCCCAAACGATTTCTTCTTTAACCTTTCAGTTTAATTTTATCTTGCCCCATTACACACAACATAACAATTCGCTGGAAAAATAACAGACGTTTTCCTATATGGAAGAAAAGCTCGAGCAATCTTTTTCGAAATTTAGATTGGATTGCGTCGCTTTCGAGCCTCGGTGGTTTAGTAGTTAACGCTTCGAACTAATGCTATTTACTGAGATAATATTTTATTGTGGCCATTTGAATAATTTTATGTCCGCAATTTGACAGCTTCCAATGTGACGTTTTAGAGGCTGCATGGCCAAAGATCTTAACCTGCCACAATAGGAAAAATAAAGAAAGTGACGTTTTGACTTTGGGTTTCGAAATTTTAATTTTGTAAACAAAATCTTGTAATTTGTAATGTTATTTTAATGTATTAACATTAAATAGGTACTATTGACTTTTAATATGTATAGAATTGACTAGAAGGGCAAACTGACCTACTAAAACTTGATAAATTATCGAAGAATAGCATTTACTGTGTCTATATCATCAAACGCAACATGCTTAGACCAATAATTAAATAAAAGCTTTTTGATTACGAAAACTTATCGAATATGGCGAGTGACTTACTCCAAGTAAAATGTGATATATGTGCTGAAATAGCCAATGAACCGTATATAGAGTGCTGCGAGTGTGAAACAAATCTATGTTGTTCGTGTTTCGCTACCGGTCAAGAAAAGGGCACGCACAAAAACAATCACAGATACGCAATAAGACGTAATGATTTTCCACTTTTTGATAATTGTAATTGGTCTGCAAAAGAAGAATGCAAGCTTCTCTCAGCTATATCCACCTATGGGTTCGGTAATTGGGAAGAAATAGCTAAAAATGTTCAAAGTAGAACGAAACTTGAATGTCAGGAACATTATAAAAAGTATTTCATTGAAAATGTACAGAATGATGAATTAAAATTACTACCGGAAACTCAACAGTCTCTTTTTCCGAAAATATTAACACCATATATGTATAATACAGAATTAAGTACTAATCCCCCTAGAAATAACCAGTCTGATCCACTGCTTGCTGGTTATAATGCTTACAGATCAGAGTTCGAACTGAGCTATGATCATAATGCAGAAAATATTTTTAACATTGAGGACAGCTATTCTGATGACGAAGATGATGAATGTATGGATGCAATGAAAGTTAGTTTGGTTAATGCTTTAAATACAAGGCTTCGTGAAAGGAAGAGAAGGTATAAGATAATTCAAACTCATGGATTAATTATGACCAATAAACTACTGTCTTGGATAAAAAAGTTTGATGGAACTCTCACTAGGCATAAAACTGAAAAATTGTTGACATTTTTGCAATTTATGAGTGGAATGCAATTTGATGCTTTTATGGAAAGTCTTAGCTTGGAAGATGAAATATTACAAAAGATTGTTCGGCTCGGTGAATACCGCAGAAACGGCATTAAAACATTGCACTCTGCAAGGTTGTTTAATCAACTAAAAAATACCAACATGGTGGCAAAAAAGGAACAGAAGTATGCAACTTCAATTATGATGAAGAAATACGATACTCCTGTCAAAAATGTATTATTTGGTCATGTAATGCCTAAAAAATTTGGAAGGGCTTCAGTGCCATTGGATATAGTTGATTTGCCTGGCTTCCATCTACTTTCTGATGGTGAAAGATCTCTTTGTGCCAATCTAAGACTCATACCTCAAAACTACTTAGACATAAAACGAATGCTGGTGGCAGAAAACAATAAACTAGGCTATCTTCGTCTGTTAGATGCAAGAAAAATAGCAAAGATTGATGTAAATAAAACCAGGAAAATCTATGATTACCTCATTTCTGAAGGCTTTATAATAAAGCCCTTGAATATGTAAATAAAATTTTGTAAAAAAAGTTGTTTTGTTTGATTCATTCATAACCTATTCTTTATGGGATAAGACAGCGAACAGGAAAACAGGTTTCCTGATGGTAAGAGACAAGTGTGGCCTATAGACAACACAGATGTTGTAGGTGCGCCGCTGCATTGTGGTTGGGCTGTTAGACCGTAGAACTTATGTGCAAGTCTACCAGCTAGCCTACCCTCCACACCGGAACACGACAATGTCATTATGGCGACAGGAATAGGTAAGGCGGGTAATCCCTACCCAGGCGAGTTACTACACAGCACTCTACAACCAGTGGTAATGTTGATAGTGAGCTTCTTACGAGCTTCCTGATAGGGAGGCAGTTGGTCTATTCTACACAGAGGACCAGAATAGGTACCTAATAACTACTATTTCAGGTTCCTGATCTATAACTACTTTTTCTAATCACCACCAATGCATTCTGGTCGAGCATAGTTAGACTTTGACGCATAAATATGTCATTCAGTGACAATTCCCTGCATTTTAAATCTGTAATATCTTCGAATGTACTAATTCAAATCTCATGCTGCAAATGGCCCTATTGATCTATATTAAATGTACAATGTGTTTAAGATACTTAATTGGATAGGTAAGGAATAAAGCTATAATACCTAAAACCACTTTATAAATAAGCCATTATTTCCAGTAAAGAGTAAAGGAAGGAACGCATTGAAATCCGTTGCGTAGTATTATTTACATAAGGACAGACAGGAACGGAGACCAGCTTTGTTTTGTACTAGGTACCTATGTAATAATTAAAAAAACAAAACCTGGGCAACTAAGATTGACTCGGTAGTTCCATTTTGTCAGCTTTTGCCTCGTAAAAAAATTGCCATCTGACGGTAAATCATTGAAACCGGAGTCGGTATTATTTTATACCCAGTGCTACCGACAGAGTCATATAGATGTTGTAATTTTCGCAATTTAATAAGATGTAGATCTATCTATATTAATTTTCCCCCCCAAAACCCCTAGGTACCTACCAAATTTCAGCGAAATCGTTAGAGCCGCTTCCGAAATCGCAGCGCCGCTATAAATAATATACCTAGGCATAGGTACTTACAAGAATTGCTCCTTTAAAAGTATTAGATATAATAGAAGAAATATTAAATTAATAAAAAATATTTATTTTCTTACTATTTTAAAAAATACAATGTCTTCGTAACATACCACATAACCTAGGTCAAGAATGATTGCTCCCTTACAAATTTGAAATGAATAACGACATGCAAATGAACAGCTTGTATATTAATTAATTATGGACCTACTTTCTGCAGGTTGTGACTAAAAAATAACAAAAGTCGACACGTAGTAGTTTAAGTATTAAGGAGTATATTCATTACTCCACTTAATTATTCGTCACATCATAATTCCTAAATCCTACTTAATATAAAAAGAAAACGTAAATACTTACTTAGGTATAGTTCGATCAAAAACAAACTATTTTATTATTTGGGAAGTCACTTGTTTCGGCTATTGGACGAGTATTAGATGTAATGAATTATTTACTTTCTACTATTGATTTCGACGGAAAAAGTTTGTTTCTACTGAGAATACTTAGATTGAGCAATCGACAGAAACAGCTATAACCATTGGTTAAAGTCGTGTAAGGTCTTAAGCCCGCTATGCGTTAAAAATTAAAAGTTGAATACCACTATATTTAAAGAATAACTTAAATAAAAAATAGCCACGTAGGTACTATGTAGTAGGTATGTGGGGCACTTACGTTTCTAACTTTTAAACGTACTTATGCGTTTTATCCTTTATGTGCTATGTATATAATTACTATACAATTGTTGTAATACCGAATTTCTTATTAAATAACTAGCTGTGTCCGCAACTCCGTCCACGTTTTTATTTCATTATTTTATATTATACTAGTGACCCGCCCCGGCTTCGCGCGAGTATATTATACATGTTATATACATAAAAACCTATCTCTTGAATCAATCTCTCTATTAAAAAAATCGCATCAAAATCCGTTGCTTACCTAGTTTTAAAGATTTCACCGTACATAGGGACAGACAAACAAAAGTTACTTTGTTGTTATAATATGCAGTGATATTTTATTGAAAAAAACGAAAATAAAAGGTACCTAGCCTAAGTGGTTCCTTATTCAATTAACAGTCTGCCAGTGAAAGTTCCGTCAAATTCGGTCCAGCCGTTTCAGAGATTAGCGTGTACAAACAGACAGAGAGAGTCAAAAATTCTAAAAGATACAGTTTTTGTATATGTATATTGTAAACATACATAGGCATTTAATGAAAAGCTATTATTTTAATTATTATTACATACAGACGCTCCACTTTCATTCATTTGTGTATTTGAAAATAGTATATGTATTTACGTTGCTACGTATGTCGGTCAAAAATCATGCAATGCTGTCTAGAATCTAGATAAATTGGTCACTTATAAATTATAATTGATGACCATGACTATTGTTTTTTTATTAGGACTAGTAAACTTACTCCCTTATAATTTTATAAAACTAAACTGAATTTGATAAAGAGTAAACTGTATACTATTAATTATTTTTATAAATATATCATAATAAAATAAACTTTCATTCTAAGATATACAGGTCATTTTACTTTACAATGTAAGTGTTACGCTCTTATCGAAAGTTTCATTCTTAAAATAAAACAATAAGTTTTCTCTGTGTATTTCAGTGTTTTTAAATAAAATTTAAACCATTTCGATTTGTAACAGACTACTAAACTATTGGTTAAATTCCGAGTCACTCGCACTCGATTGGTTCTTTTAATGGACTGAGTACCGTCTCAATTTTTTTGACATAGAAAACACATGTAGTATTTTCTCGACGTCAAGGGTGAGCTCACTGTTACTTATATTTGAACGCCTAGAAATATATTTATCTCTTTCTATCTCATTGAATGAGTTACTTAAAATTGCTTTCATATCTCTTTCTAGAATCCGGTGAAGGCCCTAGAATGTTCTAGACGTTTTAATGTATATATTTTGGCGCGACGGCAGCGCTGCGTTTCATTCATTTGTGAAGAATATTGTGTGTACTTGTGAGTTGTGTTGTGAGTGGATATTAATATATTATTTGTAAAAAAGTGGACTTTTAATAGGAAAATACTAGTGTAAGTATCTTGTGTTACTGTTTTATCGATACTATATTTGTGTGTTTTGCCATTTGAGTGTTAAATATAAAAAATTGGCTGAAAAGTGGATTACGTGGATCATCATCCCACATCTCCAAAAAAGGTGACAAACGTGTGAAGCTAATAGATATTATTTTCTTTGTTACAGATATTAGCAACAAAATGGGTAAGGATTATTACAAAATATTAGGCCTAGCTAAAGGAGCCACGGACGACGAAATAAAGAAAGCATACAGGAAATTGGCCCTCAAGTTCCATCCAGATAAAAATAAATCTGCGGGCGCAGAAGAAAGATTCAAAGAAATTGCTGAGGCTTATGAAGTGCTGTCAGATAAGAAAAAGCGAGAGATTTATGATGCTCATGGGGAAGAAGGCTTGAAGGGAGGAATGGGGGGTCAGAATGGTCCAGGTGGTGGGCAATCATTTTCGTATACCTTCCACGGAGATCCCAGGGCTACATTTGCACAGTTCTTCGGTTCTGCGAGTCCTTTCCAAGCTTTCTTTGATTTGAATGGCGGAGGTGGTGGAACAACAATGTTCTTTGACAGAGACATGGATGTTGACATGGATCCATTTGCAAACATGGGAATGGGCACTACCAGGCCTGGTGGCCCCGGTGGTGCATTCAGAAGTCATAGCTTTAATTTCCACGGTTCACAGAATAGGAAAGAAAAAACTCAAGATCCGCCAATCGAACATGACTTATACGTGTCTCTAGAGGATATTGCGCGAGGTTGTGTGAAGAAAATGAAGATATCGCGCCGCGTCATGCAACCAGATGGTACATCAAAGAAAGAGGACAAGGTTCTGACTATTCACGTTAAGCCTGGTTGGAAAGCTGGTACTAAAATTACGTTCCAAAAGGAAGGAGACCAAGGAAGAAATAAAATCCCTGCTGACATTGTATTTATTATCCGGGACAAACCAAATCCATTGTTCAAAAGAGAAGGCAGTGATATCAGATATACAGCTAAAGTCTCTCTCAAACAGGTGTGTATAAATAACAGAATTGTAAATAAACTTAAACACTTGATAAAGAAATTTCTTCAAATTTTTATATAACTTTCATTAGTAGTTATTAGATTATACAAAGGTTTGATTAAACTTACATGTCTTAATATTAATAGGTAGGCTTTTTTACATATATATTTAAATCCAATAACTATTATGTTCATATAATTATCATTCCAATTATATGTTTTAAAAATCCTTTTTGATCAGTAGCCAAAACTTGTTGATTGCCAGTAACATATGTCTTGTTTTTTTTGCCAAAAGATAAATGTCTAGTTGTTTTCTACGAAATCGCATTTAGTTTTAACTGGTACATACTGGAAAAACTGAGGCTACTTTTACTGCAATTAATATGCCTAATTTTATTAACTAAAGTCCACAGCTAAATAAATATTAAATAAAAAATATGCTTGATAATGATTGTTTCTTTGTTACAGGCTTTATGTGGCACAGTTATAGAAGTACCAACAATGTCTGGTGAAAAAATTACGGTTAATTTACAAGGAGAGATCATCAAGCCCTACACAGTTAAACGGTTTCCAGGCTACGGACTACCATTCCCCAAAGAACCAACAAGAAAAGGAGATCTTTTAGTTGCCTTTGATATCAAATTCCCGGATAAATTAAGTCCAGTTGTTAAAGAAAAACTAATGGCTACATTACCTAATTAATTGTTTTCATAACTTTGTATATGGTTTTGTTTAATAGCTCAGATGTAGTCTGATTAATTTGGGCCAAGCTAGAGATCTTGACGTTTAACCTAAATTCAAAATCGATCAATGCCAAACATTGTCGAACTGATAGGTTATGATTTTTAGTTTAATGTAATATTGAGTGCTTGAATTGACTTGTTCTTGTAATTAAAGAACGTTAAGCTGAGTCAGTGCCATTTCTTTTCCGTTATAGTATGGGAAATGGCAGAGAGTAATTTTTGTAATTTAATTTCGAGAATGTATATAATTATGTAAATATTAATTTAGGGCAGTAATTGTAAGTTTAGGCAAACCAATGCTCTGTAACATGATTGTAATTTTGCATTTAGTACTGTTTAGGCATATAACTGTAAAAACTTATAATTACTGTAAATAAACAAGTATTACTATTTATGCTTATTTTATTTCCTTAGTAGGTTAGTTCATTGACATGAGGAGATTCAGTGACCTGCAGAGTATTGACCTTGGTGATTCGCACAATGTCCTGGGGGTAGTATTTCATTATTAGTACATATGTACCTATGTGGCAATAGTTCTATTGTTATGAAGGAATAGTAAATTATAAACTTTGCTAACTTGTCTGTCGCCCCTGGAAATCGATCCTAGGATCTCATGCCCTACTTTCTGCCACCGACACCACTCTACTCCAGAAGCTTTATTTGTACTATTGGACGACCACACCCTAGTCACTAAACGTAAAATGTACTGAACTGATTTTCACGAAACTACACATAGGCTACTCTTTTTAGCCGGCTACAATTCATGGATGGACCGCGGGCAACAGCTAGTATTCATAAGAAATGGGGTCACGTATGTAGCATACTTTTTACATAAATTACTGTACCTATGTACCTATATTATAAGTTACATTTCTTCATAGTTGAGTGTTGAAATTATATTGTCTGGAGAAAGATGCAGCCCACACGTCGGCAAAAATTCAAGGAAATCGGCAGGTATTGTCGCTTGTGAAAGTAGAACAAACTCCTATGACGCATTCGCAAATCAGGTCTGCTTTAAAAAAAAAACATAGTTCCTTCACTCAATAATACAATAGCAGAAAACATGCACGTAGTCAGAAATTGAATATAATGGAGAATGGCCATACTCTCAGGTAGGTGCTATAAAATCGACGGAAGATTAGGTACTTACACTGAAATTGTTTCAGGTTTATTTATCAGCCTTAGCCAATATTATAAAAAAAAAAAGTTTATTTCAGACTACCTACTCGGATTTAAATGTAACATCGCTGATCGCACCATGATTTTTTTTTGAAAATAGGTACATAAAAAAGAATGTGATAAAGAACTTTACAACCAAATTGCTTTTAAATTGTTTGTTTGAAAAAAGTATGTACATAAGTGTTATGAATTAGAATATTTTGTTGTACATGCATCCATACACCTAATTCTCATTAAATGTAAAATTCTTAAAATCTATATACCTAATATAGGATTGATTTACTTAGTCAATTATTGGTTTTGGCACATTTTCGCAGTAGAACCTTGCGGTCGCGAATTTAAGCGTACTATTTAATCGAGTACCTACTTACCACTACCTAGACAAATGCAAAATACTGTTTTTTAATAATTACTGAGAGAAATATAAATAAGTTTGTAAGTAAACATAAAACCTGCTGACGACAATGCAAATGTTATTGCAAAATTGTAAATAAAAAATATTGAAATGACAAAAATTATCAAACAATAACAATATTATCAATACTGGTATGTGGCGAGAAAACTCGAGAATGACCGAGTTGTGTCGAGCAGTCTCGAGACTTTTCGAGAACGAAACGTGTAGCGGTAACGGGGGCAACCGGTTTAATCAGTGGCCCTGCGTATTTTCGAGTTGCCTCATACTTTTTACATTTACCATGCTTTAATTATTATAATATATTTTTAATTAATTAATAAATATAATGTTTTAAAATATTTGCACACCATATTGTGGTAGAATATAACAGCACTAATTAAAAACTTTTGTTTTGTTTCACAACACACATATTCGGTAAATAAATAATTTTCATTTCATTTCATTCATTTTCCTAGCTATGGAACCATATTATGTTTTAGAAAAACAAATTATTATTACTACATAGAATAAAACGAAGTCGATCCCCACTGTATGTCCCTATGTTTGTGTATGCTTAGACCTTTGACCGCCTCGTTGGCCGAATGGCTAGCGTACACGCCTAACCGCATCGACTATCCGCGAGGCTCGGGTTCGATTCCCGACGGGGACAGGCATTTGTG
>DVZL01002047.1:0-16135 GCA_018236625.1 Lasaia peninsularis
GGACTTACGAGTCGTGGATATACTAGCACACCTCTGCCTACCTCTTCGGGGATAATAGGCGTGAAGGTACTTTTTTACTTATTATGTAGACACATTCGCTGGAGATATTTTTAATACGTCTAAAATATTTTTATGGGATAAGAGAGCGTAAAATCACACGGGTCTTCTTGGGTCTTCTTATGGTAAGAGACAAACGTGGCTCTCAGACACCACATAAGTTGTAGGTGCGTCACTGTCCTGTGGTCGGGGTGGGAACACGACAATTTCGTAATGGCGGCACAAAAAGGGAAGGGCGAATTTTGTTTTTTTTTTTGCAAACATGAGTTTTTTTACCGAGGGTCTTCAAACAACCAATTTATTCTTATTCGATACGTATTACAGTTCTAGATGACTGATATGATTGACGTAATAGATTACTGCATATTTTATGTATAACTAGCTATACATGATGCAGTTAATAGTTGAAACGTGCCGACGGCGGCGGCGGCTAATTATGTAATTTCTATTACCTAAGACGAAGTTGTATTGAGCGAACAAGAGTAATATTCACATATAACAAAAACTCGTCAAAATATGTAGGTATATATAAGCAATGCCCGCGACTTTACGTCTGCGTTAAGTATTTAACTAAATATAAGTAGCCTAAGTTACTTCTTATTACATCAGGTGTCTGTCTGTGAAAGTCCCATCAAAAACAGTCCAGCCGTTTCAGATATTAGCGGATAAAAACAGAACAAAAATTCTAAGAATTATTATTTTGGTATATTATGTAACTTGTAAACAAACGTGTGCATTTATTAAAAAGCGGTTATTTTAATATTACAAACACACTCTTCAATTTCATTTATTTGTGTAGATTTTTAAATTTAAAGTCGTTCTAGAAAGAAATATTAATAAATCCTTCTTCTTATCCCATCAACTACCTAATCTAGGAGAAATGACATGGGAGCTATTTCTTACCTAGAATACTTTTATCTGACCTCTGCAAGGAAAAATAAAGTCGTAAATTATTTTAAACTAAGAGGCCGCCTGCGTCTTCGTCCGCGTGGAATAATCTGCACCATATCTTGCCTCGTTATTCCCGTGTAAATCCCGATCCCTCGGGAATTCAAGGATAAAAAGTAATCTTTGTGTTATTCTGGATCTTCAGCTACCTACATACCAAATTTTATCGTAATCGGTTTAGTAGTATTTGCGTGAAAGAGTAACAAACGTCCGTACATACATACTCCACAAACTTTCGCATATATAATATTAGTAGGATTCTAATACATGAATGCGGGTTTCCCTGCGATGTTTTCCTTCATATTTTAAATGAGAAACACATGTACTTTTTTACATATAGCTTATGATTGGAAATTATTTTTGAAATAGCTGTCAGATTTTGCTTTTCACAGCTTCATCATTCACCAAGCGCCAACGATGAATAATATTGAATATTTTTACCGTAAGCACTTAGATAATGTATTTTAGTTAGAAAATCTAAAAATAGACATCCTTAAATCTCGAAAAAATATAAGTATTTTAATAATGTGTGAAAGCAAAATAAAAAACAGACTAGTATTACTAAAAGAAAAACGATGTAGTGCATTCTGGTAAAAAAAATACATTTATAAGAGAAAACGGTATTACTAATATTATGCGTTTTTGAAGAGCTTAATTAAGATTATATTTAGTCCACTTTATAAAATTAAAAGTTAATTTGTTAATCTAAAATGGTTATTAAAACTGTTCTAAGACGTGCACTACAAAATTCATTATCTAATATTTTTTCTAATACTAGGATGCTGTTGCGGACGAGAACTTTCTTTCATATTAAAAACATCAACGCGCTCAAATATTAAAACAAAGTAAAGTCAACGTCAACAAACGTCAGTTGCCATTTTTATACATAATGGTAAGGAATCCTTCGTGCGCTATTCTTTTTTTAGTATTTTTTGTTCTAGCGGCAGTATTTGTAATTCTAAATACATAATCTGTGAAAATTTCAATCGTCTAACTATCACGGCCCACGAGATACCGCCTAGTGACAGACAGACAGACAAATAGATAGACAGACAGCGGAGTCATAGTAATAGGCTTCCGTTTTTACCTTTTGGGTTTAGAACCCTAAAAATATGTCAAAATAAATTGTATTAAAATTAAAAAAAAAAATACACGTATCACACGTGATTTAAATCGAAAATCTGATACGGTCCTGATGTATCTAGATTCCAGCATAGTAATAATATCAGTTAATTTGACTTATCTCAACTGTGAGCCAGGCACAATAAGTTTTTCTTATCAAGACAATTAAAGCCGGTATTACGTGTGAAAATAGACTACTGCTAGTTTTTACACGAGACTAGAATTGCGTCGACAGATCAAAGTACAGTTCGTAAAATAAACTATTGAAATCTATCAGTAATTTATTTATTTATGGAAAATCAACAGCTTTAAAGCACTAAGACTATACAAAACAATAATAATAGAGAGCCAGTTACAGGTTTTCACGAATATTAACAAAAAATAACCACTTAACGACTATTAACATATTAGAAAAAAAAAAGGAAATGCTTTAAAATTATTTATTAGAGAAAAATGTTCTGCTTAGCGGCAGTCTAGCTGAGGTATTCTATAGAAAAGGTCTATTCTTCTGCTAAGCTTAGTTCTGCCTATAATTAGTTGACACTTGAGGAACGAAAAGTATATATAGTACCTTCACGCCTATTATCCCCGAAGAGGTAGGCAGAGGTGTGCTAGTATATCCACGACTCGTAAGTCCAGTAGATGTACAAGAACACACCCACGACTAGCCAAGGTACTAGGGCCCTGATGTGATAGGTGGCAAGCCTATCGCCAAAAAAAATGAAAAGTATATTTTAAATGTAATTGTTTTTAATGTTATATTAAGCATGATTTTATGAACAAGTTCAGGGCAATCGATATTACTACTCGCTGTTTTTAAAAGATACACAAAGTGTGCTATATTTCATATGATGGAAGGAGGTAGAATATGAAATTTTTTACATAGGCTTAGACAATTTTCAGATGAGTATGGTAATCGATAAAATAACCTTCTAATGTTATAAATATGTGTTTGTTTGTCCTTGTTTTGCGTGAAACGGAACTAAGTTATTGTATAATTTTGACCTGAAGATATGGTTATAATTGGTTTAGGATAAGTTTATCTCGATATTTAAGGGGGTTCCCCAAAGAAAATTGTATAGAAAATGTAGTTTAGTATATAATTACGTGAAAGAGAAAAATCCAATCATGATTTATGTAATTCAGTAATGATATAATTCTTTGTTTTCGTTTTAAGCTCATCAAATAGCGCAGTAATGCAAACTTTATCTTAGAGTTTTGGATTGCTACCACTTTCGATCATTTGAAATAGCGTTAAAAACCCGTGTATGAATATAAGGATATTCATTTTTTTTTTATAGTATAAGACAGCAAACAGGCGCACGGGTCTCCCGATGGTAAGAGACAACCATGGCCCATAGACACCATAGATGTTGTAGGTGTGCCGCTGCCCTGTGGTCTGGCTGTTAGACCCCATGTGCAAGTCTACCGGCTACCCTACCCTCCGGACCGGAACACGACAATGTCATTATAACGGCAGGTATAGGCAAGGCGGTGGATCACCACCCGGGCGAGTCGCTGCACAGCACTCTACCACCAGTGGTCATGTTGATAGTAACCCAGTTAACCTTTGCTCGCCTCTTACGAGCTTCAATATATAGGACATGCAACTACGAAGATAACTATGAAGATATTCCAAAATAGGTAATTGATAAATCAGGCGCTACTTAGCGAAAATCCATATTTAAACAAAAATAAAATTACCATTTTGGCGGAAGTTTAAAAAATAATTATCTTATTTTTGTTCACAAAAAACAGATTTTCATAGAAATTATTGGGTTGATTGGTGCGGGTTTCTCAAATTAATTAAAAAATGTGTCCGGCAACTATTTTCACCCGTGTTGGTCCGGGTTCCGTTGTAGAATAGACCAACTGCCTTCCGCCCAGGCAGCTCGTAAGAGGCGAGCACAGGGTCTATTGTCACCAACACCGTGACAATGACTAGGTGGTGGACTTTAGTCTTGCAACGACTCGCCTGGATTGGTACCTACCACCGCCTTACTTATTACTGCCAATGGCGTCAGTGCTCGCCATTGACATGTTCTGGTTTGGAGGGTAGGGTAGCCGGTAAACTTACTCACGCAAGAGGCTTGCCATCCCAGTCTCAGTCATTTGGAAATGACCTTTGGTGTCTATAGCCGACGTGTATTTCGTACCATCAGGGAAAAAATAACATTATTCCGCCATCGGGGACTCATTAAGCATGTACACTATCAATATCACGTAGTATCAAGTGTCCCAATATATCCCCATGACGCTCGAGTGACTACACATGTAGCCTACGTTCTTCGCCTTACTTTCAAATCAACCAACAATACTCCCGTCGTCAAAAGTAATAAAGCCTAAGTGGTTAAAGTGAAAGTGAAGTGTTAATGAGTGCAGGAAACAATAAAATGGGAACAGTGGAGTTGTTCTCGAGTAGGATCCACTTTGTTCCGGCCGAGTGAGCCCTTGTACCTTTGGATTCCTGTGTGTCGGTAAGAAGCGGTGCACTGTAGTGGAAACATACCAACTTATTTCATATATACTTGTGTCTTGTATTATTCCCCGAAGTCCCTTTTTAACCGACTTCAAAAAGACGGAGTTCATGTTTTATATTTTTATCAATTATACTTTTAGGATAACTTATGAATTCTTTACGAATTTCGATGATTATTTCGGTGAAAAAAAGGTCAAAATTGATAGTCGGACCACAGACTTAAATTTTTATATCACGTCGTCCGAGTAAACTGAAAATAGGTACTCATTTTTGAGTGTAACACGAAAACCTCTTGTTAGAATTTGGTCAAATTGATATGGGATCATCTCTAATATGTTATCTATATTTACAATTACAATTATTTATTTGATTCTATATAATTTGTTTATTTATATGCATGTATTATGTTAAGTATTTATGTTTAAATAAGGTAATCAGTTATTTATTTAGGTATCAAATAGATTTAATTAAAATTTGCGCGCAGCCCTTCGGGCTATTTATATTTCAATTTGAGTTATGTTTAGTGGTAGAAAATGCTGTGCAGCATTAAGTCCACCTATGTACAGTTTTTGTGTATAAACTTGTAAATAAATCCAATACTTTTTTAAACGAGCAATTCGTGTTTTTATAATTATACCGGGTATCTCAAAACCGCTCTAATGATTTCGAAATTTGGTACCAAGAGGTTTTAAGGGGTAAAATATGGATCTAGTTAAGTCTAGGTCTTTACAAATTGCGAATCACTACATTTATACAACTCCGTCGATAGCAATTGCTGTAAAATAGATTTACCGTCAGACGGCGATTTTGGCAAAAAAAGATCTACCGAGTGAAGCTCGGTCGCCAAGATACTGAATACATAAAACCAACACATAATTTGAAATAATATACAGTTTTCTTTAAAGTTCTTTAAAGTTGTTTATACAATATTCACAAAGTATTGAAACTTAACTAAGAATAAACTGTACTAAGAATTCTCAATGGGGAACTTGTTGACAATTTGAAGTAGAAATTATTCTTAACGAGCACTATTTACAAATCCGCTTGCAATTCAAAGGACATCTTGCAATTTTAATTGCTACCTTTTCATTTCTGCGATAACAATGTGATTTTTATGTAGACTAGCTGAGCCTGTAACTTCGTCCGCGTTTTTATTTGATTATTCTATTTTATACATTCCTAAAATGAAAGTAGCCAAAGCTACTCCTTATTACATCAGCCGTCTGCCAGTGAAAATCCCGTCAAAATCGGTCCAGCTGTTTCAGAGGTTAGCGAGTACAAACTGACAGAAAAAAATCTATTTTGGTATATGTAAGTGCCTTGTAAACATACATATGCACTAATTTAATTTAGTTATTTTAATATTACATACAGACACTCCAATTTTATTTATTTGTATAGATTGTAGTTTGACGCCTCGTGATAAGAAAAAACACTTATGTAGATCCTCCTCGCTCGAGGTGATGAATGTACCAATGAGTTCTTCTAACTAAAACATCGTGAGGAAACCTGGATTCATTGAATTCGACATTTTAAAGGTTTGGACCTAGTTTCCCTTCTAGGTTACAGAAATCAGATGGCTGTCGCTTTGTGTAAAATCTAGCGTCTTAGTTAAATCCCCTAGATTAGGTAGCCCACCCCGATATCATCTGATATAATACAGGATAAAGCTAAGACGAACTATCTGAAGGGTAAAAAATAGTCCTATAACTAAGACTCCACTGTTTGCTAAGTTGAAATATATTCACTTTAAAATAAACCATTAGAATGAAGTTGCATGTGTAAAACTGTAGTGTTTATAGACAACTATATGTCCGCCCGCGGCTTCGCCCGCGTGAATTATTTTAGTAATACAGCCAACTTTCAAAAGGCAGACATTTTTCCGGCTTATAGCCTATGTCCTTCCTCAAGGTTTACTCTATCTCTTTACAAAATTTCATCAAAATCGGTCCAGTGGACAGACAGATTTACTTTTGCATTTATAATATTAGTACGGATAGATATGGTACGGAACCTATCGTGCGCGAACCCGACTCGCACGTGGGCGGTTTTTATTAAAATTACCGATTTTCATCTTTCAAATTTTGACACTTAAAAATTTCATTTTTAGTAATAATGCGCCTAACGAAAGTCCTCGCCTTAAATTGAGTTTTAAAGTTAGGTACACTGGGAAGCGCAGAAAGTGTCGAATAAGTTGAAACCACATTTCTCACCGACGAGCTTCCAGTAATTAATATAAGCTACGAGCTGGCGAGCCGCCAACTACTTACGCTCGTGCCCCAGACTTGTGTCCAGGGGAGGCTCCAGCGAAACTGCTGTTTCGGAAACTTTGTCCTGTAATGACATCGATATCTATGGTAAAGCTGTGACATCATTCATGTTCGACACTTGATGGAGTTTTGATATCTACTTATATTTCCATAACATACTTACGCTGTCCAACATGAATTTACTAGCATATTATTTTATTTAACTCCAGCTAATATTGGAGGGAATACAGAGTCCTGATTTGCATTTGTAAGAAATTTGCTGGAAAAACAGTAATAACACTAGAATGGAACAGAATGAAATTTTCCCCGTGTTGTTCCGGTCCCCTGTGTAGAATAGACCATCTGCCTTTTTACCAGGTAGCTCGTAAGAGGCGAGCATAGGTTGTCAATGTCATCGTCAACAAGACCACTGGTGGTAGAGTGCTGTGAAGCAACTCGGTCGGGTAGGGATCCACCGCCTTGCCTATTCCTGCCGCCATAATGACAATTCCGGTCCGGAGAGTAAGGTAGCCGGTAGACTTGCACACCAGGCCTAACATTCCGGCCACAGGACAGCGACGCACCTACAACATCTATGGTGTCTATAGGTCACGGTTGTCTCTTACCATCAGGAGACCCGTGTGCTTATTTATTTCCTCCGGGTAAAAGAAAACAATATAAAAAATTACTGTATTAATATAAAAAATTAATGAATTTATTAAACATTTTCCATATTATGTTCCTATTTAAGTCTAATAGTTAAAAAAACTGACCAAGTTCGAGTCGAAATTGCGCACAAACGATTCCGTACCATAATCTACATAAACGGTAAAAAAATCATGTTTGTTGTATGGGAGCAACCGTTATTATATTAATTTTAAGCTGTGTTTAGTGTTGGTTGTTGTAGCGCCTTTGGAAATACATCATTTCTGAGAATTTCAACTTTTTGAACTATGATGGCTTATGATGGAGAGCCTGGTGACAGACAGAAGGACATTGGAGTCTCATTAATAGGGTTCCATGTTTATCCTTTGTACGGAACCCTAAAAATAATGAATTGGATGAAAAAGGAATTTTTATTTCGTAATAATTTTGTTAAACACATTTCCTTGTTCGATACGTCTCAAAATCAAAACGACGTTAGCGGTTATCTGCCACGAGAAAGTTTCCAAAGACAACTGCTGTCGCTCCCACTTTTGGACACTTGCAAACAGCTTTTCCAAACTCAGATACAGTTTAATTTATGCTCAGAGTTGGATACCAACTTTTTATTGGAAGATTCTGTTAGGTGACATCGGCATAAAGATGGAGGCAACAAATTCACCAGCTGCTGTGACTCATTAACAGAGTCAACAATACTACGTTTTATTTCATTACGTCATATTAATGTTTAATAGAAAATTTAATCTTTTTCATAATACTCGTACTTTTCGTCGGTTTATACGAACACAATTTGGTTTTTAATGTTCGTACCCAAAGGGCTCTATTATTAAGAATTCGCTGTCCGTCTGTACATCCATCAGTCTCTCTGTAGGTCTGTCTATCACGAGGCTATATCTCACTAACCTGTCAGCTAGAAAGTTGAAATTTTCACAAATGATGTATTTCTGTTGCCGCTATAGCAATGTATACTAAAAATAAAATGAAATAAATATATAAAAGATGCAAAGTGATTTTTTGCTGATTTTTTAGATAACAGTGTACGGTACCCATCATGAGGGAATCCGAATCTCACTTGGTCGGTTTTTATTTAATTAGTGCAATTTGTTTATTTAACTTCGCGTACGGTTGATATATAAATATTTTTATATCAAATAGATGTCATGCAAATGTTCCCAAAATAGATTGTGGCTGATTTGTTTATATTTCTTGCTCATCAAGTTAAACTATAGGTATCTGACGAATTGACTGCTTAGGAAAGTGAGTTCTTTTTATTAGATAAGACAGCGAAGGAAGAAAGTAAAAAAATATAAAAATTGTATGTAGACGTCTTTTAATATCGCATCTAAAATAAAAGTTTTTTTTTTATTGTACCCACATTTTTAAATTACTAGCTGCAAAATTGTTAGTATAGATTTTTAAATGTGATTTATTTTACTGCTTGCCTTGATAAAACCTAAACAGCTTGAGTAATCTTTAGATCTGTCTTGATGACGCAAAGGTCACTAGATACAAAAACTAAAAATACAAAATTGCAGATTTTGGACGCCATATTGGGATAAACATAATATTGTTTACGTAATCTTAAAAATTGATACAAAAATCGTACTTTTTATGTAAAGTTGGTTAAAGGCAATTTCATTCACATGAGAAGCAGTAAAATAAACATGACATCAAAATGTAAAGAGTTCAAAGCAATTGAAATGGTCCAGCCAAAGGTTTATTATTGTGGCGATCGATCACTCCCGACTCTTCGCAGAACTTGTGTGAATTCAGCTCGATCTCCGGAAACGACTAACGCCAGGGGTGATCTACATTGTAATCACTATTTCTGTCAGTATGTATCAATTTAATAACCATTAGCTGTCATAGGCATTATCTTAGAGTAGCAGGCGGTCCACTCGCGGACCGCTCTTTTACGAAAAGCCGCACAATTTTCGTAAAAGAGCGGTCTAAAGTTTTTCTTCACGTATTAATATTTTGATGATGAATCCGTCTCGTCCAAAAAATGTATAGAAATATATTTTTTACAATTAACACCAGGCGAGTCGTGTGTGTGTTTGCTGTCTTATCCCATAAACAAAATCTAATATCCTTCAAACATATGTACGAAATTAAGACATCGCGTAGAAGTAATTTTACATTAAACTATTCGTAGTCGGTCAAAAGTAATTTCACGTTGAAGTCAACAAAATAAACATGACACGAGTATAAAACGATGTGAGGTTAAAGCGATCTGTCAGTTACAGTCGAAGATTTATTATGGCATGTGTGAAGCTTTTCTTACTAGAAAAAGCTCCTACAAATTTATAAACTTTATATTTTTGCGTTAGTGTAACAATATTTTGTCGCTAAAATGTGGGTGCATATGTACCTCTGCCTACCCTTTTCGGGGAAATGGACGTGGCGGTTTTTTTATTTTAAGAATGCTACACAAGTAGTAAAATCATAATGTAGTAGTATGCAATCTTCTATTAATTGTAATGAATACGAATTAAGATCCTTCAAGAAAGATTATACTCGACCCTAAAGGGTTAGCAATGTACCTGTGATACTCCTGGTGTTGCGGGTGTTCGTGGGCGGCGGTGATCACTTACCATCAGGTGACCCATTTGCCCGTTTGCCTCCCCTTCTATAAAAAAATTACAACGATAAACGAACTTTGGTTCCGATAATTTGCAAACTTAGTAGGATCGAGTCTAACAATTGACACGTAATAAAAAAAAAATATTTCACTAATTATTTTACAAGCGCACCAATAAAAGTCGCTCGCAACTGCTGTACGTAATCTAGTTAGTGTACGAACGACTAGCGTTATATAATGGACTTAAAGCTGTCGCAATATAAAGTTTAAAAAAAAATACAGTCGCCCAGTTTGTATACACTGAGACCCATCTATTGATATTGGTAGAAGTCAATAAAACAAACATGAGTTAAATATCCAGCGACATAAAAGTTCAAAGCAATCGATTTGGACCATCTAAAGCTTTATTATTGCGGCGATCGATCATGCTCCAGGAATTCACAGTATATTCGTATGAATAAGGGGTGGTAAACCTTTTTATATTTATTGGAATGGGTTTTCGATTGGTTTATTTGATTTTTGAAGCTAACAGGAAAATATGATTACTTACGATCGTATAACTCTTTGACCCGTTCAAATCAAATCATTTTTATTTACAAGTAACGGTTATAAACAACGTTATTATTAAAATTCTCTTTGATGTGTAAATATAAAGAAAAACTTGTGTAAAATAAGATTTGAGTTACTTATGGTTTTTTCTGCTCAAATATACAAAATTATACATAATAATATATATAAATAAGTCATATTATCACATAAAAACTTGGCTGTTTATAAAAACATTTAATTACAAGCAAACAAGTCGAAAATATTTAAGAAAAGCAGTAATTGTCATTTATAAGTACAAAAATGCACTGTCAGTCGTAGCACACGTAGCATCGACTACGGCACGTAGCAGTGTCTACGATTTTATTTTTACATTCACGTAGCTTTCGTAGTCAAAAGTAAATGTAGGAGAGACTTGCAAAATGTGTAATATATCTACAATATTATAATTATCACATGACGTGCAATCTGCACTCGTGTCAAAAGTTCGCCACGTCTTAAATTATATTTTAGGAAAGAATCTGTCTGGACGATATGACGAGCGCTGTGATAAATTGTAGAAAATTCACAGTTTTATATCGTATTTTCCGTAACGGAGACAGGAAATTCTAAATTTCCTTTTAAGGGATGCCGAGGTTTATTCTGGCTTCTTAGCTATGAGCCTTCACAAAGTTGCAGTGATATTATTGCTGGATCGGGGCAAATTTTAGGGTTTAGTAAATTTTTTTTGCGCCTCCAGAAGTCATAATTTTTATTATTTTCGGTTGTATATTCGATAAATAACATAATATATTATTAATAGCTGTTCCAGCGAACTTCGCGCTAAATCAATTACAACCTTTTCTCAGACCTACTAAGAGTGAATATAAAATTTCATCCAAATCGGTAAAGTATGTTAACAAACACCGTGACATGAAATTTATGTATATATATTGTTTAACTACAATATGGATATGTGTATAATACTTTAAAAATTGCCACAATATATAATCTGGATGAACCAATTTCGATTTTCTATGGAGTTCTATTTGAGTTTAACGAAGATTCGAGAAGTTGGTTATAAGTTTTATTTAATAATATGCTTATTCTGTTTACTTAGTATATCTATATCTCGTATTAAAATTGAAATATTTTTTTGCTGTCATTATTCAAAACATTGTAACCAAAAAAAAACAACTATAATATTTCGTATCGTTTCCTTTTTTTGTAAAGCTTTTAAGATCAATATCATCAGTGATACGACTAGTATCCACGGTATCCACGAATAGGGATCCACCGCCTAACCTATTCCTGCCGCCATGACATTGTCGTGTTCCGTTCGAGAGGCTGAGGCGTAACATGTTGCCACAGGACAGTGACGCATCTACAACATTAATAATATCTATAGACCACGGTTGTCTCTTACCATCAGGAAATCTGTGTAAAAAAAATTATATCAATAACCACGACAAAATCAGCCAATAAATTGCTCAAAATAACATACCCGAATGTATTATATCTCACCATATTTTATCTAACTACGAGTTGTTATCAAATCATGATAAATACTCAAGAAAATACTCAACCAATAACGAAGATTTACGGCATTTTATGATAATATTCAACCAATAACGAAGTGCTATAATATAACAAGATAATATTCAACCAATAACCGTACTGTGTGAGACGTGTTGAGGAGATTAAATATGCCATAAACCAATCTATGAGTATTGCCGCTTTGAATCGGCGTATCGGGAAATTGAACAGATAATATGTAATTTTATTAAAATTATTATTACGTATATTGTGTAGGTACGTGACAACCCTATTGCAATGTGCCTTTTTAGAGTTCCGTACCTAATGGATACAAAAGAAACAAATACGAAAAACAGAATACATTCAATATTAAAAGAGGGCTCTCATACAATAAACGTGTTTTTTTTGCCGTTTTTACAGATAATAATACGGAACCCTTCGTGCGCGAGTCCGACTCGCGCTTGGCCATTTTTTATGTTATGAGATTGTACGAAGCACATATACTCTTATGGTGTGAAGAAAACCATGACGAATAGACACATACAACAGGTGCGTCCGCGGCGCCGCCAGTTTTTGTTTATAGGTGTATCTTAATCAAACTATGTCAGTCCGATCTGTTGTGAAGATAACCAATAACAATATATATTACATATATAATATATAGATAATATTTCCACCAATAAACAACTTATAAAATCAGTGCGGAGATATGAAAACGTTATAACCCAATCGGAGCTCGTCGAGTCGTTGCCAACCGTCGTATCAAATAATTTGTCTAGTAAATTGGTACACATGGAATAGAATGAACGCTGTATTGATTACTAGCTTGTGCCTGCGGCTGCTCCTGCGTATTAGTAACATATTAGTAGTCATAATAGTTACTTAGTTGACACAAAACTTTTATTCCCTGTTTCACTCTATACCTAAATACCACTCTATAACAAAGAAAAAATTGTTTTTTTTTAATTTCGAAATGCAAAAAGGGGGAAAAACAATGAACAATCGTATAAAAATGACAGATTCCAAATTCAAATAAAATAAAAAAAGTAATATTCAAAGGTGACTCCGAATTTTTCAATGTTCGAAATCGATTTTTGAAGTTTTTGCTATTTTAAAAATCTTAGAGCGGCCCCTTGAATTATTTTTTTGCTGCCGTTTGGAGGGGACTCATATTTTGATACGAGATTTAAAATAAATAAATATACTCAATATAGCATCGATAAAATATCGAGAAAGAACAGTTGGAAAGACAATTATATATTTATAACTCCCAAAAGCATAAGAACACGTGTGCTAAACAATTACTAAAACTTTATAACTTCAATGTGTGGACGTATCCACGGGCAAAAACTAGTGTATAGGATCTAAAATTGTCGCCGTACACAATTTTGTCTAAATAAAGCCAGAATAACTAATATCCCATACAGACAGACTAACTTTCACATTAATAATAGCATGGTTGGGATTTATAATGAAGTTAAAAAACCAGCATAACATGACCTATATAGGACTCAAGTTATATTAACTGGTTGGACCATTTTTGGTTGGACAAATAGTTTTGTCATTAATTTCTGAACTGCAAAACTTTCGCGACAATTTGTTAAGTATATCTCATAACCATGAAATGTTTCTATTTTAGTTTCTTCTTTACGTTTTTATTTTCTATACTCTCTTTCTCATTCTCTTAGTAAATGGAACAAAAAGTATGACTTTTCATGAACGCGAAGTTGCGGGTAGCATATTTTAAAATTTTCCCAAATGAATTCGCTTCGGTGGTCCGGAAAGACAGACTACATCTACATCTGTAATGTACAGAATTAATTCCTTTATGGTTATATTAAAAATAAAGTACCTGGGCGGCTGAGCTTCACTCGGTAATTCTTTTGTCGCCAAAATTGCCGTCTGATGGAAAATCTACGAAAACGAAGTCGGTACTATTCAAACACCAGCTACTCTTTAACACAGAAGCGATTGCTCAGAAAAAAACATTAGTATAGATTTTTTATATTTACATATTATTTTTATTACAAACGGAAAGAATACAAAAAATAATCGCCTTTGTGGTGTAACGGTACGGCTTTCGCCTGTTAAGATAATTAGCCACGTCGGGTCCCGGTTTCAATCCTCAGGTCGGGCAATTTTTCATAAATGTCTTTAAATTTTTTCTGAGTAAGCATTACATTACTCGAGATTGGAATAAATACTAAATAAATAAATATTACTGGTAAAATTGATCTAACTCCAAAGTAAGCAAATTAAATGCTTGTGTTATGGGTGTTAGACAACGATACTAATACATAGAGATACTTAAATAGATACAGGAATAAGTTTAATAAACACCCAGACCCGGAAATACAAACATCCATGTTCATCACACAAATGCATGTCCCCGTCGGTAATCGAACCTGATCCTCGCGGTTAGTTGATGCGGTTAGGCGTGGATATATTAGCACACCTCTGCCTATCCCTTAGAGGATAAAAGCGTGAAGGTACTTTTTTTAAAAACACTTGAAATTTTCGTTCAATATGTCGATTTTCAATTAACATTAGTTTACAGTTCACTAACTGTTCAGTCTGATATTTTAATACAAATGAATATTAACTCTTGTTTTCGATAAATTAGATTCCAATTTTCCTTGTCCAATATGTGAGAGAATAATATTTCCTTATACGAGAATTTCTATGCTATTATCGAGAAAGTAGAGTTCAATTTTCATTATCGTGAATTTTAATAGTATTAAATGTCCTTATGTACAAATGCACGCTCTATTTCCATCTGTTAGAGTTCAGTTTCAATTGTCGCTAAGAGTTCATAGCATTACGTCCCCAATTCCCATTATCATTTAACATTTTTCGTAAAAATCACCCCTTTGTAAGATAAATTAACCACATTTAACCGTAAAAGCGCGTGGTTAATGAACATGGTTTTCCGATTTTTACTCTTAATTACCGATTAAAAAGATCCCGAAATCATTAATTCTACTTACGGGAATTAACTTTTCCACGAGCCTCTGAGTCAGGGTTTCTCAAACTTGTACTTTTAGATTTTATTATCTTTTAATAAAATCATAATTAATTTAAATAATAATATAAAGAGATATATGAATGCAAACAAGCAGACAGATTTCCTGATAGCAAGCGATATTTGTTGTTTATAGGCATTCGTAGAAACCCAAGATTTTAAGTTTTGATTGCCTACAAGACTCCTAGCTAAAGAATGTCATTTAAAGATGTTAATGTATGCTGAATACTTAGCTGATTTATTTGACATCTTGCCCAAGAAAGATAGTCTGTCATACTTTTTAAAAGCTTTTATTTAACTTGCATTGTATGTACCTAAGTATGAATGTTTGGGTGGAATCTTAGAATTCAATTTTGAAGATATCTTCACCCGATTAAGCTGAAATTTTGTATACACGTTTAGTTTGGATGACAAAGTACGATAAGGTACATGATATCATTCTAAATCCACCAAGTAACCACCAAAATGGTGGAATAGTTGTTTTTAAAAAAACTTCTACAATATGGGTATCAAATGAAAGGGCTCATTAAGAGCAACTCCAAAAATAATAAAAGCTTTTTCTAAAAAGCTTTTTTTTGTATTTAATTTATATTATTTATAAGCATTAATTTATATCCGAGTTATTTTAACCCTATCTACAATAAACTACCATCGTTTCAAAACCTAGCCGGTCAGGAGAAGAAACAGCAAAAGAAACTCCTAGGCAAATTTAATTTTAATTTATTTTATTATTATATATATTAGCTGCCCGACCTGGCTTCGCACGGTTAGTTCGTAGTTGACATAATCCAATCCAATCCATCCAAGAAACCATCGAAATATCCATATAAAATTTCAACCTAATCGATTTAGCCATTTAGAAGTCATGTAAAATAGATAAGTACCTACGGAAAGATAATTATATAAAAAAGTGTTAAGGAAATGCTTAAAAAAAATAGTTGTCAAATTAAAAA